>JAOUQT010344417.1:0-12701 GCA_025769995.1 Xyliphius kryptos | reverse complement strand
AACGCTTTTCATTTAAACCAAAAAATGTCTATTTTGTTCTCATCCATCCACAAAATTTCTCCAATAACCATATGGCTTGTCCACAAAGTTCTTTTTGGAGAGCAGTGGCTTTCTCCTTGCAACTTTGACATGCACACCATTGTTGTTAGGTGTTTTCTTGATGGTGGACTCATGAAAATTAACATTAGCCAATGTGAGAACAATGGTCTTGAATTTTTGTTTGTACACAATCTGTTTGCCTATGGACTAGTGGAGTCACGTTTTTGTTTAGTTTTTCAGTTTGATGAGCAACAAGTCTTTTTCCCATTCACAAATGATTGTCATTCAATCGACAGAAAACACCAGACTCTAATTTCACCTTCAAAGTTACTGATAATCCTATATAATCACATAATTTTGCCACTCGCAAATGTAATATTAAAGTGTAATGCAATACTGGATCATTTTTCTTAATTAATACATTTAGAGTATATATTCATTTGCAATATTTAGCAGATGCCCTTGTCCAGAGCGATTAACAAAAGTGCTTTAAACAATAATTTATTTAATGAATAAATTA
The DNA here is from genome assembly GCA_025769995.1 of Xyliphius kryptos. Taxonomy (NCBI): domain Eukaryota; kingdom Metazoa; phylum Chordata; class Actinopteri; order Siluriformes; family Aspredinidae; genus Xyliphius; species Xyliphius kryptos. Next base: position 12,142 of record JAOUQT010344417.1, on the reverse strand, counting down.
CCAAATATAATATTTTTGTCTCATTTATCTACTTTTAGGATTTTCATGACATTCTGATGATGTTTTTGAACATATATGCAGAAATATATAATTCATAAGGGTTCACAAACTTTTGAGAGTTTCTGAATTATTGCTGCCATCACAGAAGTGTAAATTACCAATAGCATTGACACAACCCCATTCCATCATAGAATGTGGCTATAGGATTTGTTGCTGATAATAGTCTAGGTGGATCCTTTCTTCTTTTGTCCAGAGCACATGGCATCTTTATCTACCAAAAAAGATCTGTAACACCGAGACGTCAGATTACAATAGATGTTTCAACTGTGTTATGATTCCTCGTATGCCCTTTACAAGTAACATTTGTACAGTAATTTTATAGCTGTAAATTGTGAATGCAACTTATTATGGTTGTGTTCAACAATGGTTTGACAAAGTACACCTTTGACCAGCTGGTTTTATCAGCTAATGGTGAATAGTGGTTCTTGATTTAGTGCCACCTGAAGGACTGAAGATCAGGGGCATTCAGCTTAACATAGCGATCCTGACCTTACGTACATCTAATTCCTTAGATTGTTTAATGATGTAAAATCACTAGCCACTTTATTATGTATACCTGCTAGTTAAATATTGGGCCTTCTTTTGCCATCAGAACTGCCTTAATTCTTTGTGGAATACTTTCACCAGAAATGTTATCCTGTATTCCTTAGTTGGAACAAATTGTTATTTGAGTTACTGTTGCCTTTCTATCATCTCAAACCTGATCATCTGCCTATTCTCCTCTGACCTCTCACATAAACAAAGTATTTTCATTCACACAACCAACATTCACACTAACAACCATGCCATATTCAAAATCACTTAAATCAGCATTCTTTCCCATTCTGATGCTCGGTTTGCACTTCAGCAAGTTCTATGTGCACCTATAAATGCTTAAGTAAATTGACTTGCATAGATACTTGTGTTAACAAGCAATTTACCTAATAAAGTATAATAGTATGTACCTAATAAAGTGGCCAGTGAGTGTAATGCATTGTAGAGAGAGAAATATGCAAATAAATAGTTTTTAGATTTAAATAATGGTCTCACAAATTTTTGGCAAACTGTAGACCCCCTGGCCATTTCCTATTTAAAAACTCTGACTTTCCTCAATGCCTCAATGCCTGTAACAAAATGTTAAATACAGTCACCCGTTGACCACCTTGAAATCACATTATTATTTTTTAGAACTAGTAATGTTATGAGTTACCTATATCCTAATGTTTTTAAAACGTGTTGCAGGCCTGATTTCTTTTATTAAAATTTTAATAACGTTACCAGAAGCAGAAAGCAGAAATCTCTAATACTTCCTTCGACCTCTCCACAGTGAGTCAATTTTTCTGCCTCACTTTACATCTTCTGCTTTCACACCAACTACCTGCATGTTTTCATTGATTGCATCCATATAGCTCCTCTTTAGTCTTCCTTTCTGCCTCCTGCCTGGCCACTCGATCTCTAATATCCTGCTACTAATATATCCATTGTCCCTGCTCTGCACATGTCCAAACCATCTCAGACTGCTCTCTCTAACTTTGTCTCCCAATTTTCTAACCTGGACTGTCCCTCTGATGTTCTCCTAATCCTGTCCATCCTGGTCACTCCCAAAGAGAGCCTTAACATCTTAAGCTCTGCCACCTCCAGCTCTCACTACTCTCACTTTTTCTGTGACACTTTTCTCCATCCACTCCATCCTGCCTGTACTCTCCATCACTTCTTTTCCAAACTCCCCATTTCTTTTGAATGTTGATACCAAATAAATGAAATTCGTACACTTTTGTGACCACTTCTCCCTGTAGCCTGACTGTTCTACCTGCCCCCCTCTCATTCACACATGTATTCTGTCTTACTACAATTTACTTTCATTCCCCTCCTTTCCAGAGCATACCTCCACCTCTCCAAGTTCTCTTCTAGCTGTTCCCTGCTCTCACTACAGGTCACAATGTCATCTGCAAACATCATCCTCTGACTGTCTTCATCTTCTCTGTCCATAACAAGAGCAAAGAAGGGGTTTAGAATCATAGAACCATAATGCAGTCCCACTTCCACATTGAAATTATCTATCACTCCTACAGCACATATTACCACTGTGATCCTGTACTCATACAGGTCCTGAACCAGTCTTAAATACTTTTCAGCCTCTCCAGACTTCCATATACAACACCACCATTTCTCCCTCTGCACCCTATCATACATCTTTTTTTAAATCCACAAAGACACAGTGAAGCCTGTTCTGACCTTGAAGGACCTCTATTCCTCCATCAGTATTCTCAAAGAAAAAAAAATCACATCTGTGGTGCTCTTTCTTGTCATGAAACCACACTTCTGCTCACAAACAGTCACCTTTGTCTAAGCCTAGCTTCCACAACTCTTTCCCAAAATATCATTGCATGGTTCATTAACCTTATGCACATCAAACTTGCATGGCTCATTAACATCAGTACGTTATCCTCATTAAAATCAGCACGTTCTCTCCATTCATCAGGCATCATTTCACTCCAAAGAATCTTACTAAATAATCTAGGCAAAAAAAAAAATTATTATTTCCATACATCTACCGTCGAACTGCTTTTCCCTTCTTCCTTTTCAAAGCTTTCCTCACATCATCTTTGCAAATCTTTTCTACCGCTTTTTCCACAATTTCTACACCCACTTCCCCACTTCTTAATGCTTCACTCCAAGTGGAAACGCATGCAAACCCAAATCCATGCCAAGTTGTCCCACCTGGGGCTTAAACCAAGGTCCTTATAGCAGTGAGGCGAAAGCACTAGCCACCACACCACTGTGCCACCCCAAATGTAATTTAATTAAGGTTAGTGAATGGTCAAATGTAATTGAGTTGATTTAAATTAATAACAGTAGGAAGCGATGTCTCTTTCGGTGTGATTTGTATGTTCTCCCCCTTGTTCGTGTGGTTGTCCTCCAGATGATCCGTTCTCCTCCCACATGCGTGTTATATTCATTGCTGCCTCTAAAGTGGCCCTTAGTGTGTGTGTCATTCCTACCTTTATGCCCATAGTTGCTGGGTGAGCAAAGGCTGGCCCATGACCCTGAGTGGATTAAGTGGAAGATAATAAATGAATGCATAAATGAATCAAATGAGTCAAATGTAATTCAGTTTATAGATATAAATACTTTATTTATCCTAAGGGATGTCAAATGTAATTGAATTTATTCAAATCTAACTGTATTTTCCACACAGTCCATTCAGATTCCAAATTAATATTAACAGATGTGATTTTTTCCCCCAGAAAACTTCACCTGTATCTCTGTACAGAGTGACAGCTAACGCTCATCACAGTTTGAAGTCATTTTATTCAGAAACGAAGCAACTATAAACAATAATCACACACACACACACTTGCAGTACATTATCTACACGATTACACAGCTGTGTTGAAAATCCCTACAATCATCTGAATTTTTAAGAAATTAGGAACATTGACATGTGCATGACACTTTGTGTATAAAAGCTTTCAGCGATAGTTAACACGCCAAAAAATGTGCTGATCTGAAAGAAGTTTAAACCCCCCCCCAAAAAAAAAAAAATTAACAACACCATGTACACCTGCTGTCTCAACTGTGTCTCAAACTATCAGGTGTTTGCATATAATTTGCATATTCAATGAAATGTTTAATCATATATTTTCTGAATGAAGACTGAATTAAGTAGCTGAAAGCAAATATGATTCCTGGTACTAAAGGTAGCCTACAGTATTGTTCAACACCACCACCACAGCGATTCCTTTAGGAGCTACGCGATTCAATCTATACAGGTGAACTGAATCAGTAATATGAATCATCACATTCCTACGACTCTGAGTCTTCAAATAACAGTAATATTCTAATAATAACAAGGTGACTTTCTATAATGTGGCATGATTGTTGGTGCTAGACGAGCTGGTCCGAGTATTTCAGAAACTGCTGATCTGCTAGGATTTTCACACACAGCCATCTCTAAATTTTACAGAGAATGGTCCAAAAATGAAAAAATATCTAGTGAAGGGCAGTTGTGTGAATGAAAATGCTCGTTTATGTGAGGTCAAAGGAAGATGGACAGACTCGTTTAAGATGAACGAAAGGCAAAAGTAACTTGATACAACCAAGAAATGAAGAATACTATCTCTGTTGCTAGCATGACACGAAGAATTAAGGCAGTTCTGAAAACAAAAATGGGCTCTAACCTTTTACTAGCAAGGTGTAACTACTCAGGTGAATGCGAGTGAGAGTATATACATTATGGGTTTTTGATGTATATTATTTATATGAAAAACAACACACATTTAGTGCAGTGTGTAAACAGGGGAAGTTTATCTGGTTAAGTAGATCAATGATCATCATTCAAAAAAATCAACAAATGCCTCAAAAACCTCAACATCATACTATATATGTAAATATGTACACCAGGACACATGTCTACATACACACACCTGTACAAAAGTCCTGTAGTGCAAGGAAAGCAACATATTACAAAACAGAGCACTTTGTAATAGGTCTTGAGCTCTTATAGCAAGTGCGACAAAAGTCTCCAGAAGAGTCTCCTCCAACTATCAGAGTCTTCGACACCCTTTTCTGTACTAAAAAAGGGTGCCTACAACTTTTGCACAGTACTAAGAATACATCATTGACTATTACAAGGTTAGATGTCAGTTATGATACATGTGCACAAACACTGACCTGCAGGCACAAACTTGTGTTAGAAACAAAAAATAGATACTGGCTCTGGTGATCTGAAACATATAAATACCAGTTAACAGCAATCCTCATCATTATTGACTCAATCATCATCAAAGAAATGTAGAACCCAAATAGCCAGCTAATTCGATGCCATCAATTCCTTCCTTCATCAAGTCCTTGTACCATGTGCTTTTATATAAGCATGTCCCGATACTCAATCCTTCTATATAACAGTGATATTATTAATACTGTCCATAAGGCAACGTAAATACAGATTCATTACATCGAACAAAAGATTAACGCTATGTATTGCTGACAAGTTTACATAATGCAAAACACTGAAAAACCTTTATCTAGTATGCAAATGAGAGAAATCTACCTACAGTTATTCGGCGTGGCCCTGATATTTTATATTGACGACGCGTCCTGAAACAGCAGACGTGCACATGGATTACAATTATAACCAATTAACAAAGTTAATGGAAATCATTCAGGGTAAAATAACTGACTGTGGCTTGTTTTTAGACATGGAAGTGTTAAGAGCAGCTAACAGTTTCAAGAATTTTCACCTCGGCCTATGTGTGGCACCACCTGGTGGCTAAAACAAACACAAACGACCCCCGTCCATCCAATTCGTGCTGATGTTCCCTCCCAACATCTGGAGCTCTGTTTTGAGCAAAACTTTCTTTTTTGTCATCCTTTCTTCAGAGTCTGTAGGAGCAAGTGTGTGTAGAGGTTCTTTATTTCTGCACGCCGTTGATGGGTTTGTTGTTTCCGGAACCTTTCGTTCTTCTTCTGGTAGTGGGAGGTGCCGTGCCTGATTCGGGCCCTGATAATCAGATCAGATTATTTATGGAATTATTTTATTTCTATTTCAAGAAACACACATAGTGAATATTTAATCAGTTAGTCAAATGTCTGAATAAATCAGTCCGAAAATGAGGATGGGAATGGTTCATTCAATGACTCCAAATGAGTCTTAGTGAGTCACTCACTCACCAACTCACTCAATTGCAGAGTATTTAAATTTGTCCATAGTTTGGGAGTCAAACAGGCAGCCGGAACACCATATTGTTGCATTGCTGCAGACATTGAGACTACTCAGTGAGTAAGTACAGTGAGTGAATCGACGTGAGAAGATCAATCAATGACTCAGTGAGTCAAATCGGTCTGTGTAAGGTAATCAGTTAGTCATCTAGATCATTCAGTGATTTAGTGAGTGAGTGAATCAGTGAAGGAATTGGTCAATAACTGCGAGTTACTCAATGTCTCAGTTACTTAGTAAATAATTCACCAAGTCACTCATTTAGGTATTTAGACAGCCCCGAGACTCGAAATGAATAATTTCACAATCTGAGTTAATTACTCAGTGGTTGAGTGAGTCAATAAAGCTTGGTTTGAGATTTAGTAATTTCAGTCAGTAATTGAATCAGTATTGACTCACTAAAACAGAAGAATCATTCTGCATTCTGTAAGTAACTCATTGGCTTTGTGAATCAGTAAATAAATACTTCAATCACACTTAACAATTCAGAAGCCTCCACTGCAGGTATTTTATCAGCATTTTTAAGGCATTAGCAGATTATATACAATCTTATATATTTCTCTCTCACCTTTCACACATATGTTGTCTCCAATCTCACTGTAAACGCTGTCCTCACACTCCGACAAACTCTGCAGGAAAAACATTCCCACATATATTGCATTTTTTTTACATTCAGTACTTCCCAGGAAAATATTTCATCAGTAAACATCTCCTTATTGCATCACAAATACAGTGTTAGATTGCGTAGAGATCCAAGTGGACTGACCTTCTCTCTGGGCCCGTAAGTCTCTGCATACCACACCATCCCATACAGGCACAGGGATGTGATGAAAGCCTGCACACACAGGCAGTTTAGAGTTGGTGTGCAGTCTGAAAAAAAATTGTTAAGAAGAAAAAAAATATATATTCCTCACCACACACAGAAGCCACAGGATGACATACAAGATCTGTGTCTTGGAGAACAAATCCTGTCCGAATTTAACACACGCTAGAGCTTCAAGGAAAGCGATGGCACTGAAGGTAGAATAAAAAAAATGATTAATTAGAAAAAAACTGTAGTTATTTAGAAAAAGGAAGAGTCTGAGGAGACTGGTATGATAAGATAATGGTCATATCATAATCTACACATCATCACAGGCACTTTTATTAAACTCATCATAAATTCATATATATATATATGGATGGGATTATAGATGGGTAGGTGGATGGTTATAGTAGGACCCCCCTCTTACCTTCAGAGTCGCTTTAATTCTTTGTATCATACTTTCAACAGAGATGGTATTCTACATTCTTTGGCTATAATAACCGGTTATTTGGTTTATTGTTGCCTACAAAGCATTTTCTTCCACACAACTGCACCTCACTGGTTATCTTCTCTTTTTCTGACCGTTCTTTGAAAATCCCAGTAGAACAGCAGTTTCTGAAATACTCACATTAGCCCGCCTGAAACCAACAATCATGCCACGTTCAAAGTCACTTAAACCACATTTTTTTACTATTCTGATGCTTGATTTGTAGTTCAGCAAGTTGTCTTGACCACCTCTACATGACTAAATGTATTGAGCTGCAGACATGTGATCTATGCACCTAATAAAGTAGCCAGTGAATGTATATACTGCATTCCACCCATCAAACCAACCACCCACCCACCAGTCTATATACTCCTCTGTCTATAGAGATGCATCTCAATAAATTAGTACATCAACAAAAAAGTAAATTATGTAAGTAATTCAATATAAACTGTAAACTGCATACATGATATAGATTTATTACAAACACAGTGATCTAGTTCTAGTGTTAATTTCTGTTAATGTTGATTATGCCTTACAGCCAATGAAAATCATTATCATTATTATCAATCAATCATTATTATTTAAAACAAAACACCTGCAAAGGCTTCCTAGGCATTTACAATGGTCCCTTAGTCTGGTTCATTATGTTACACAATCATGGAGAAGACCCTGGCAGTCATTGACACACTCCACAAAGAAGTATTTCACAAAATTCATTGCTAAAGAAGCTGGCTGTTCACAAAAGTGTTGTATCCAAGCATATTAATGGAAAATTGAGTGAAAGGGAAAAAAAGTGCGTCAGAAAAAGTAGCACAAGCAACAGCGACAACTCCTACCTTGAAAAAATCTTCAAGAAAAGGCCATTAAAAAATTTGGGGGAGATTCACAAGGAATTCACTGCTGGAATCAGTGCCTAAAGAGCCACCACACACAGATGTATCCAGAACATGGGTTACAACTGTTGCATTCCTTGTATCAAGCAACTCATGACCAAGAGACATCACCAAAAGCATCTTACCTGCACTTCATTCTGCTCTCTGTCGTACCAATACCTGGTTTAATAACCACAGTATCACTGCGCTTGATTGGCTAGCAAACTCGCTTGACCTAAACCAAATAGAAGAATCTATGGGGTATTATCAAGAGGAAGATGAGGCATCAGACTCAACAATGCAGACGAACTGAAAGCTGATATTAAAGCAACCTGGGCTTTCATAACACCTGGTATTGAGTGCATTTGTACATACTTTTCAGTATGCCAAAATATCTAAAACTTTTTTTTTTTTCAGTTGGTTTTATATAAATATTCTACTTTTCTGAGATAATGATTTCATAATGATTAAGAAAAATAATCATCAACATAAACACTTGAAATAGATCACTGTGTTTGTAATGAATCTATAATTGGAATGTAGTTTACTGTTTGTATTGAATTACTGAAATAAATGACCTTTTTGATGATATTCCAATTTATTTAGATGCACCCGTATACTCATTCGTCCAGCCACTTGTCCTTATACTCATTCGTCATTTTTTTAGTTTGTTCTAAATTAAACTCCACAGTAATAAAATTATAACTACATGTTGAAAACAAACAACTTTGTAAACTCAAAGCCAGTAACACTTATGGGACAACCTGCATTTCACTAAACCACAACTGTACACATTTTTTAAACGTCATCATGAATGTGTGTAAAGCGTCAAAATCCCTGCAGCCCTGTCCGTGTTTCACCTGTTGTTTCCACCAGCACAAAAGCACTGAGACAACAAAAACACTAAGCGAGCAACATAACATAGCACAGCTCACAGCTACACTCTGCAGCAACTTAACCACAAGCCACAGGGTTAACTGAACTACACAGACAAGCATACAATTATCAGTAGAGGGTCAGAGGGAAGGAAAGATAATAGATAAAATTGATAAGGACATGCAAAGTTTACTGTGTGTGTGTGAGAAAGACAGATAGAGGAAGAGGGGGAGAGAGAGAAAGACAGACAAACCCAAACACCCAGCACTGCGTCCCGACTCTTTTACACTGAGTATCTGTGAGATAGGCGTAGTACTGTCTAAAAACAGAATAAAAAAAGAGAGAGACAGAGTCAGTCTTTTGTCTTTTATAGGCGACACTGTTAATATATTAAATATTAATTTGCAAAACATTAAAGCAAATCAAAATCAGGTTCTGATTGAGTTTCTGTTACTCACTAAACTAATATTTAGTTATATAATATTTATTTCTGATAACTGCTTTACACTAACATCCAACCCAATCTGACTGGACTACAATCCACAGTTCTTATACTTTCTTGGGTTTTGCATAAATAAAACAGCATACGGTCACTCCAAAAAATTTCATTAGTGTTAAGGTCTGGGGATTAGGTTGTCCACTTTAAAACATCAATCTTTTTGGTTTGGGACCAGGATGTTACCCGTTTGCTTGTGTGCCGAGTTGGTGTCCTGCATTTCAAGGGAATTTATTCTTCAGCATAATGCAACATAACCTTTTCCAGTATGTTGATATATTCAAACTGCTTGCACCTCCATGTTTTACAGTCTTCACAGTCTACTGTGGCTTAAATGCAGAGTTAATTGGCCATCTGTGCCCTTTAGACCCAATAAAAACAACCTTGCTCTCATGTGTGTATAGAATGTTGCACCTCTTCTATTTAGAGAATTCAATGTGTACTTTAACAAACTGTTTGAACTCCACAATGCTAATAATTTGAACAGGCCCCTTTCATTAAATAAATCATTTACAGTACACCCAATGAGCCGTGTACATGTCATGACATTTGATTCTTTTGTTTGCTCATTATGTGGCTAGAAATAGTTTTTTTGTTTTATTGGTTTATTAACATCATCGATAGCCAAATTGACACCAGGAACAAAGTTATATTCGTATACACAAGTTTCACATCTGATACACAAGTCATAACCGAAAACAATTTAGCATTTCCAATTAACCTAGCATGCATGTCTTTGGACTGTGGGAGGAAACCAGAGCATGCAAAGTTAACCCACGCAAACACAGGAAGAACATGCAAACTCCACGAAGAAATTCCCAGGTCAGCCCACCCGGCGATCGAACCCGGGTCTTCTTGCTGTGAGCCCACAGCACTACCCATTGCACCACTGTACCACCCCGCTACAAATAGAATAATTTTTTTTTAAAAATTGTTGTATTATCATTTCTGGCAAAATCAGTAATTAGTGCAGCATTAGTGGTGTTTGACTGTTATTATTTTCTACAAGCAAGAACCGTATGCGTGTGCACATGTGTGTGATGTGTTGTAGGTGTCAATCACCTGACTGTGGGAGCGGTGATTATGCCAATGAAGAGGATGCGACCCCAGCTCAGAGCATGGCATGCTGGGAAAACAAAAATGTGCTTCAGGAAGAAGGTGTTCAACTCCGTCAACTAACGACGTGAGAAAGGGGAAGAGAGAGAAAAATCACTCCATCAGTTTGTCGTTTATTCACAAATCTGTTTATTTGAACATTTGTCAGTCTAACTAGCTACATCTTTATGTATCCATTTCATCTCTCATTACACCATCCATCCATCTATAACAATTTATCCCTCTGTATCGATTCATCTAGATTCATCTATCCATCCATCCATCTCTCATTACACCATCCATCCATCTATAACAATTTATCCCTCTGTATCGATTCATCCATCCATCTCTCATTACACCATCCATCCATCTTTAACAATTTATTCATCTGTATCTATTCATCTATCCATACATTCATCCAACCATTCATGTTTAACTATTTATATGTATGTACCTTCTAATAAAAAGATATTATCCTCAAAATACCTGTATATTTTACATCATCGACTGTATCTGAAATCGTTGTGTGTGTGTACAGAGCTGCTTGAAAGTTTGTGGTAGTTTATATTTTTCCTATTGTTTTACCACAATGCTTCCATTTTATCATCCCTAATTTTTGTATACAAAATGTCAGGTTTAGGTTCACTGATTCCATTTACTTGTTTTGCACTGGTTAAAAGGGAGAGGAAAACAAACCACTGATGTGTCAAGGCATAAAAAACTAGATCAACAATGCCTAGAGAAAAGGAGACATCTGAGGATATCAGGAAGAATGTGGTGACAGCCCATCTGTCTGGAAAAACTACGAGACCATCTCCAAAAAAATTCCAGCTTCAACCATCCACTGTAAGACAAATAATTTACAAATGGAGAGCACCCATCGCCGCAACTCTTACCAAAAGTGGACAGCCATCAAAACTTACACCAAGAAGCACCAAAAAATAATAATGCAGGTAAAGGTCAACCCACACATCACCTCCAGAGAGTTGCATACCTCTCTGTCAGCATCTGGGATAAACGTATATGAGTCTACAATCAGGCGATATATCAATAGACATGGCATTCATGGGATAGTTGCTAGAAGAATGTCTCTGCTGTGGAAAGATCTGAAGCAGGCGGTACATGCCAGATGTCCCTCCAACCTCTCTATACTGGCAGAGTTCTGCAAGAAGGAGTGGACAAAAATTCCAAAAAGCAGATGTGCGACACATTTTTGTGGTTACAGATGTTTGGTTGAAGTAACGTCTGCAAAAGGAGGTGCCACAAGAAGGTCTCTCTTTAAATATTGAAAATATATATGTTTTTTCTCTGTGTCCATTATTTGGAAGGTCTGCATTCCAATTTGAGATTTGAATGTTCATTTCATATAATTATTAAAATTTCTCTTATGAATACAATGACAAAGTTTGGGTGGCTTGCAAACTTTCAAGCAGCACTGTTGGGGGTGGGGGGTTTGGACCCACACACACACTTTTTTTCAGCCTTTCATACAAATTCTCAGGTGGGATTTATTTTCAAATGTTAAATGAAATGCTGAGGGTGACTGGATTGGGAAGCGAATCTCTACGGGGCGTTCATTTATGCTAACCTGCATGCCTCAGGGCTTCATTAGATCAGATTCTCGGGAGAAAACATACACACACCCCTGCAACCTCTCTCCCATAAAAGACGTGCAATTTCCATTAAACTCTCCCTGAATGGATGAGCAATGAGATAGAGAAGACAAATATGAATTTAAAAAAAAATAAAATAG
>JAOUQT010344408.1:0-12701 GCA_025769995.1 Xyliphius kryptos | reverse complement strand
ACACACACTACTGAGCCTCATTTGAATGTGTCTTGAGAAATTTCCACTGAAGTTGGATCAGCCTGTCATTTGATTTTTCACTTTCATTTTGAGTTTGATTCTTAATCCAGACCTCCATGGGATAATCATTTTGATTTACATTTTGATGTTATTTTGTTCTCAATGCATTCCACTGTCTACTACATAAAGATTTTCAACTGAAATTGAGATCATTGAGATCTAGGATGTGTTATTTTTGTGTTCCCTTTATTTTTTTTGAGCAGTGTATTAATGTGATAAAATAGGATATTGTTGTATAATGAATTGGCAGATGAGTAAATATTAAAGGTTTTCTCCTTAAATTATTGATTTTATGAAATGTGTAGATATTAGAAATTACAGATTTAATTTACATCACATAACAATGTTCAACCAAATCAGTTGTACGGCAACAAGCAAATAAAAAAATGACATGATCAATCTGAAATTGTACACAAACGACTCCAAAAGCATCTAACCTTCAGTATTTTTAGGAACACGACGATGTAAATAGATAAATCAATCAAATCATATTGCAATTTAAATGCATACTTTTAATAATCCTAAATAATACTGTTTATTTTTTTTAATTCTTGCATACTATGATCTTATAATGCATAAACAATGATATGGATTTGATTCCAAGAAACAAAACGATGCAGGGAAATTGCTCGCATTAATCCTTACATGATTGATGCCACTCATTTCGGGTGCGGCAGCAGGTACTGAAATGTACTGTTTATTTCAACATACATGATTATTCATTATAACACATTATAAGAGGGTTAAGACCTCCGAATTCCAGCAAATAGGGATGTTAATGATGCACGAGCAGAGGCTTAAAGGATTTTTGTTAAAAAAACCTCCATTAAACGGCACAGAACGTTTAAATTCAGTCAAAATCAGTCAGCCTGGGATTTATGTGCACATCATGTGCTTAACATCAGTGCCATCATCTGCACATGTTTAATATTTCTGGTTTATTATTCCATCTTTAAATCAGTGAAATGAAATTGTGTATAATTGACATGTCAGTAAGCATGTGGAAGTAGAGCACCACCCAAACAATATCCTTTATTAAATTTACAGCATCTAGTAAATGCCCTTGCTCAGAGCAAATTCAACTAAAGTGCTGTGTTTTCCTTCATAAACATTTCCTTATGATGGTGCAAATGAGCGGCGGTGGAGGAAGTGTTATCATTACAAGTAGATCATTTACTTATGGGGGAAACTTTGGCTTTATTTTAAAACCTGGACCCTATTTTCTCATCACTTTGAGTTCTGCTTTTTTAAACCATGTTAAAGGAAACCACTGACATCACTAAATCTGAGTAGTGGGTTTAAAGTGGTTAAATTGTGAGTAAGCAGTAAATAAATACTTACCGATCCTGTATCTTGAGGCATAATCTGTCAAGAATAAATTTATTTTCAAATTCATAACCCAGACTTGGGACACAGAGACAGACTTAAGTGTACTGTGGGGATTATTCAAGTGACTCAACAGTAATTCTCAGTGGGTAGTGAAACGCCAGCATTTTGTATGACTCAGTTTTCCAAGTCATAGAGCTGATGTCATAGATCTATACGTCTGCATCCACAGAAATGTGATGTAGTAATTTGAACTGTGGTAAAGTGGTGGTGGTCAGGCCATTTCTTAAGAACTCACCTGCCTGATACAGGCATTTGCTGATGACCTCACACTTATGTAATACATTTGATATCAGCATCTATGCTGATCACCAGTCAGCGCTGTAATACAGAGAACATGAGCAGAGTAAATATAAACATTGATTTTTCTCCAGTACCAAAGTGATTCTCTGAAGAACTGCTAAAACTAATGGCTGGAGTTACAAATGGATGTTTGTAGTAGAGTTAAATAACTGTTTCAAACTGTAATAATAATAATAATAATAATGATGATGATAATAATAATAATAATAATAATAATAATAAGCAAATATATTAAATATTTCCTAAATAGTATTTATTAAGTGCTTGATTTTCATTATTTGGTAAAAAATCCAATCAGATATTCTAACTTTAAAAAAAGGGTAATATTTTTTCAGTGTGATGTATATTACATTGGCCTGTGTTGTGTTGGCCTCTGTTATATAACCAGCTATACTGAGACTGATTGTTTTTCTTTTCAGCGTCATGACACGATGATTTGATTTCCCCTAACCGTAGTCTAAAACCAAAAAAATGCTTAAAATGTGAGTGGTACTCCAAACACTGGGAAATATGAAGCAAATGTGAACACAGTTGGAAAACACACCCTCATTATACATTCATTTTTTTTTATTTTTATAGTATGACACTAAATCGTGCTGGTTCAGTTCCTCAGCATTGAATCGTGCTTCAGAAATCTTATTACCTTAATCCATTCAACATTTTTTTTTAAATACATTTCTAAAATAATGGATAGAAATAAATAGCAATAACACACATTGATGCAGGCCACAACCAAAACGTCATGTATAGCAACAACAACAAAAAAAATACACAAAAGGGGCTTAATGTACAGTGTTGATAAGTCCAACATAAAATTTTGAACACGGTTATACAGAAAATGTCAGACACCTTATTTACGATCAGGGTTTGCTCATATTGCGGGGAATAAAAGGACTAAATTCTGCAGTCCAATCCAAAAAGAGATGGTGTTTCGAATACAGGAGGTTGATCATACACCTTTCGTTTTGTTACTTTGGACATTTTACTAAGAAACCGTTAATTTATTAGAATTATTACTTAAATGTTTGCCTCTCTTGTAGGGTGATGTCATTATAACGTACTGCATGCTCAACAGAGGCACGTCTTTACCAGCAAAGTGGTACTTTTTTTTTTTTTTACTGGAGCTCCCCTACCAGAAAGTAAAAAAGGACCAGGTTCTAGATTTTGGAAGTCCCACTGAAAAAGCTTAATGTACAGTGTTGTTTGGTCCAACAGGAAATTCTGAGCACAGTTATATAGAAAATATTGGGTGCAGAAAGGCTTGACCTGCACAATAAAAACGTACAAAATACGAATAAAACAATTATTAAACAATGATTTCATAAAAAATAAAAGTGTGCCAAGGGATGGATTGGCATCCCGTCCTGGGTGTATCCGCCCAGCACCCCGGACGTTCTCCCTTGGATGGGCATGGGGAACCCCCCACGACCCTGGTAGAGAATTAAGCGGAAGATAATGAATAAATGAATAAATGATTATTGATTGGTTGGCTTAGTGGTTAACACATCGGCCTCTTGTCGCTGGGAATTCCTGGTTCGAATACCCATCTGGGTGGAGTTTACATGTTCTCCCTGTGTCCGCATGGGTTTCCACCGGGTTCTCCGGTTTCCTCCCAACGTCCAAAAACATGGATTCATATGATTCGTATTACTTTTAATGTCTAAATTGCCCCATGTGTTTGTGTGAGTGTGTAGCCAGCGATGAAATGGCACCCGGGTGCATATGCCCAGCGCATGAAATGTTCTCCCTTGGATGGGCATGGGGAACCCACCACGACACTAGTAATGAATGAATGAATGATTATTTATTGTGCAATCATCTTTGAAAAAGCTATATAGTGTCGTCCAGTGGTTAGTGTTTAGTCCCAGCAATATGAACAGAATGGGTTCGAACCCACTGGTCGCCAGCTGCCAGTGAGGACCGTTGAGTACTGCTCTCTGTCCTGATTGCTGGGGTGCTGGATCACAGCGGACTCTGTGCGCTGACAACAATCATCCTGTCGGAAAAGTTTGGAAGCGTTTTAAACTCGTAAACTGAACGGCGGGACGCGGGCGGACTTGGCACCGCAAGCCGAACTGAGAGCGCCGCCAAACGGCCTCATCATCTGTAAACGCTCGTTAAAGAAAAGAGTGACTGGAGGGAAATTTCGACTGATGAAAACGGCTCCGCGGGTCCTGTGAGACTTTTAATTAAGGTAAGAGTACAGTGCAGTCATAGCAGAGACCCTCCGAGACCCAGTTTTTACACTTTATTTATCACAGTTAACGATAAAAGTGCTGTTTAATGGGTTTACGTATGCTAATTAGCAAGTATGCTTACAACCCACCTGTCATCAGACCACCATTAACTGGCTGTTGTGTGTTTGTGTTTGTGTGTGTCATGGTTTTCAATGGGATGTTAAACAAGTTCATATGGTGTTGTACATGATTACTTTTGGTTGCATAATTAAGACTCACTGCCTTGCTTTTCATTCATTCAAATTCATTCATCTTCCCTTTAATCATATTAGGGTTTTGGGAAGTTGTTCACTGGGCAGATAAACCCAGGTCAGGGCGCCAATCTATCGCCAGGCACACACACACAGACAAACTCTATATATTGGCAATTTAAAATGTGTTCATCATGTTTTTTTGTGCATTTTCCCCATTATTGTGTGTTGTTCATGTTTTATTTTTGCGTTTTTAACTAAGCAGATACACCCAGGACAGGGTGTCAATCTATCGCCGGGCACACACACAGACGAACACTATATAAAGGCAATTTAAAATGTGTTTATCATGTTTTTTGTGCATTTTTTGTGCATCATGTGCGTTTTTACATTTTTTTGTGTATTTTCCATGATTTGTTTGTGTTTTCCATGAATTTTGTGTGGTTTTCATGTGTGTGTGTGTGTGTTTGTGTGTGTTTTTGCATGTTTTTAAATTTTTATAATGTGGATCACACATAGTTTTGTGCATTTTCCATGTTTTCATGTGTGTTTTTGTGCATTATAGTCAGATACACTCAGATCAGGGCGTTAATCTTTCGTTGGGACACACACACAGACAAACACTATATAGGGGCAATTTGGAGTGTTTGTGTTTTTTATGCACTTTGTTTTCCACGTGAAGCGTTTTCCACGTTTTTCATGTGTATTGTGGCAGACACACCCAGGTCAGGGCGTCAATCTATCGCTGGGCACACACACAGACACACACCAAACTTAGGAAATTTAGAACATCCAAAATTCACCCTGAATCCATGTTTTTGGACGGTGGGAGGAGAGCCAT
Source organism: Xyliphius kryptos (assembly GCA_025769995.1). Lineage (NCBI taxonomy): Eukaryota > Metazoa > Chordata > Actinopteri > Siluriformes > Aspredinidae > Xyliphius > Xyliphius kryptos. The sequence continues at coordinate 7,683 of JAOUQT010344408.1, read as the reverse complement.
GCAGACAGGGGAAAAACATAGAAACTCGAACCGGATTTGGATTTGAACCTAATTGTTTAAAACCAATGATTTTATTAAAGTTTTAGAAACCAGTGGAAATGTGATGGATGGGTTAAACTTTGTGGTCTAGTGCATAATTAGTGTTACAGAGTGTCGATTGTCCACCTTTTTTTGTTATTTTGCTAAAATAAAACTGTTAAATTAAGTCTCAAAAGTTCACCTTATTTTGTGGGGTATTTACTTGTGTCCCTTATATTGTGCCAAACTCCTTTGTTCTACAAGGTTATATAGTGTCTCCTCCAGTACCTCTTGGTAAAAGTCTTTTATTTTGATTTTATTTAGTCATGTTTGAAACACATAGAAAAACATTCATTTTTAAGTGAGGAAAGGTTTGTCAAACCTGTGGATCAAAGTAAGTGGGCAGAAAATCTCTAGACTGCTAGATGAGGACATAAGGGAAGACATAGCTCAGGGTTCATGTGATCAAAGATTAAAATGAATGAATGTGAGCAATGAGCGACCTTCAGATGAGTCTCTGATGATCCAGAAGCCAGGGGCGCTCTCTCTCTGGCCGTGGTACGAACCAGATGTTTCTGGTGAACAGCCAACGATGGCAAGGAAGAAAGAGCACAGGGGGGTGAGCACATTTCCATGAGACCTGCCATTAGAAATATACTGGGGTCTTTATCTCAACTGGGTGCCTTTTTGACAACGCAAAAAAAATGTTTAGTTCCAAAATAGTTTTTGATTTTCTTTTTTCTTTTGCTTTGTTTGTCTTCATTTAACAATTTTGTACATTTCCCGTGATCAATTCACAATAATGCCACGCCCTCCCGTACCTTTTTAAATGGCTACGAACACACTATAATAAAAAAACAGGGTTTGATTTATGAATCAGCGTCATCATCTAGTCCAATTTTTAAAATAAACATTGCTGAGTAACAGGAATCCGGGTTTACTAACAATAAAAAACCTGCCATCTAGTGGCCAAATACAGAACACAGTTAATGAACAACATCAGGTAAATATTGTATATCACAAATTAATATGACTGTGAAGCGCTCAGAGGTGTGTGTTACTGTCAATAATGTCACGGCTGGACAAACCGCTCAGCCAATCAGATTTAAGGACCGGGACTACACATAACTTGAACTGTTTTAAGCATTCTGAAAATACTGATACTCAACACATATTATGTTTTTATCATCAGTTGTGTGTGCAGTATTGTAGGATTTATATAAAAAGTGTTATATAATTCATATACATTATTATAAATAATGAATTCCACCTCCAGGGGCAAAAGCTGTGTAATTAATCTTAAGCAACAGGGTCAGGGATCTGTGTTCAGTCTTAGTCTTTAGTCCATTACACTAAATCTGTCACTCATGCGACCTCTAACTGCTGTGTGACCCGGCAGGATATTAAGACCATTTATACATACTGTAGCTTCTCTATATTCTTCATGTCAGTGTAAGTAAAGATGAAATGTTCTACAAAATGAAATAAAGAACTTTAGTCAAACACACATGTCTAATGAGAACGCTACTGATTGCAGGTCTCAAAGAAGTTTTTTTCGGAATCTGGTGGAAGATTCAAAGCGGAGTTCAGATTTGGTCTGTATTAATAATCCCAAAATGAAAACAATATGTTTTTTGATTAATTAAGACGGTGTAATGTTTGAATGATTCATATTTTGTATTGTGGGCAATTAGCTGAACCATAGACGGTCACATACTGGATTGAAATACAAAGCAGAAGTTCTATATCACAGCATTATATATTATATCAGAGAGTTGACACTGAAGTTAAATGCATCAATCTACAACTTTTTCCAATTTTTATTTAACATTTGCGTGAGAGTTAATAGAAAGAAATCATTAGAAACACGCGTCGCTATTATCTAAAAGGAGAACCACTGAAACGTTGATGAAATTAGCAAAAATAATCAAATAAATACGGTTTAATTGTTAAATGCTTATTGTATCATTGGAAGAAGAAGTGGCTCCAACTTGCATTGTGTTTATTTCTGTGTGGAGCCAAATCCCAGTAAATGCAACTCTGTCAGCGGTAACTGGATTAAACAAGATTTTTTCCGCCCGGTGCAGCTCTTTGCCCCTCAGACGTTCTCGTTGGCAGGAAGTGGTAGCTTTTTATGTGATTGGGTAATTCTGGGTAATGCTTTTTTTTTTTCTTGACCTATTTCAAGTTGAACAATGTAAATCCAGTTATTACTTTATAGAAGCATTCTGATCAAATTGGCTGTAAAATGACTGGCTGATTAAATGTTAATAAACACGAGGATTTAAGGGCAAGCTCATAAACTTTTCCTTTTTTTTTTTTTAGTTATTTATCCAAAGCGACTTACAAGTAACCCAAGTTGTTTGGGGTTGGAATGCAGGGTTGTGGACACAACAAAAGGCACAAGGATCTCGCTCAAGGAACCATATTGGTAACTTCAGTGGACCTGAGATTTGAACCCACAACCTTCTGATTGACAATCTAATACCCTAACCACTGAGCTACCACTCCCTCACTGAGCTACCACTCACTTAAATCTACAGTATGATGGGAACAAGGGGTGTGATGGCTTAATTATTAGGGTGTTGGGCTAGCAATCTGAGGGTTGTGGGTTTGAATCCCAGGTCTGCTGATGTTACCAATGTGGGTCCTTGAGCAGGACCCTTAACCCTCATTGCTCCAGGGCGCTGTATGTAAGCCTGTGCTCTGACCCCAACTATGAAGTGGTATACTTGTAAGTTGCTTTGGATAAAAGCATCGGCTAAAAGACCAAAAAAAAAAAAGACAACCAAACTATATAAATAGTACATAGTTATAGTTAAATAAATAAATAACTAATAAACAAATACAAATAATTATCCATCCATCAATTATCCTCATCTTATTCCTCTATAAGGGGCGTGGTGGGGTTCCTCATGCCCATCCAGGGGAGAACATCTCGGATGCTGGGCAGATACACCCAGGACAGGGCGTCAATCCATCGCTGAGCACTCACTCACACATCCACACACACTATACGGGGCAATATAGAACATTCAGTTTACCTGGAATCCATGTTTTTTGGACTGTGGGAGGAAACCGGAGAACCTGGAAAACCCATGCAGACACGGGGAGGACATGGAAACTCCACCCAGATCGGGACTCGAACCGGGAATCCCCAGCGCTGAGAGGCGGACGTGCTAACCACTAAGCCACCGTGCCGCCCCTACAAATAATATTAACCATAATAAAAAAATAAATAAGTATATGCTGTCATTTGTATACGTATACATGCACATGTACATACATACACATACACACTAAGGTTATAAGCATGTATACCAATAATGTATTAATACAATACATGACAGCAGGGCAGGACTGGTTGCAGATTAGGGCTCCTCTACGACCCCATACATTCCAGAAGCATCTATGCTCCAGAGATTTAAATGACCGCTGTCCAACTGGTTGTGATGTCGTGTAAGTTACCTTTCTTAACATTCCTGACTTGTACTTTGTTTTTTTAATTATTCCTGGGAAGATTTGTGGAATTAAAATTGCTTATTTATATCATGCTGAAGCTTATATTAAATACTTATTTGAATGAAGATCATAAATATGTGGCCGCTCATGCACAGGTGTGATGGGTAGAGATGTTGCTTAGCAATGCAAATGTAAATGCATTCGAACATAAATGACTTTGTGTTGATGGACTTTCAGCTTCAGTGACCCTTTAGACCTTGAGGCCTGAATAAAAGGCTTTTTAGGAATCACTAATGAAAGTCTTCTCGCTTATCGTGTGTGTGTGTGTGTGTGTGTGTGTGTGTGTGTGTTTGCAGTGTCTCTGGTTACTCCCATGGGACCAGATCGATACACTCTCCTATGTGCTGAGTGTCTCTGTGAATGCAGTCACTGCCTGGGCTTCTGAGAAATCAAAACACAAAAAAAAAAAAGGTTTGTTCCAGAGCAGCTCCAGTTCGCTCTGTGCAGACATATGGCTTATCATTGGGTACTTACAGTAAAGCATGTTCTCTGGAACACGCATGGAAAAGCAAGTCAGATTCTAAATAATCTGCACCGTCAGTCGGTTTCCCGTCGCCGAGCCGTGAAAATACATGGAATTCTTCTGAGGTTGTTTGGTGGCCACCACTTATGAGTGGCTACAGTAATGCCCTCAGCAGCTTAATTGATTGGAGTGATTTACTGCTTGAGAGCACGGCTGGTTTACTATATTATTACATATTATTATATTAACCTACTATTATCACCTTTGGGCTCTGTTTAGCGAAAGATTACACGAGTGTGTATTCTACAGCTAAGAAACAATAAAAAAAACCTTGTAAAAAGAAGAATTACCGCTAATGATGATGATGTAATAATATACACTCAGAGTTTGGCTGAAGTTAATAGGGCTAGTAAACATCATGGCACATAGAATGCATAGATTCATTACCACTTAAGTCTAAAGGTGGTGAAGCAGAGGTTGAAATCGGCAGTATGGGTTTATTAGACAAACAGTTAAATCTGTGTTAACGTAATGAACCTGGTATTATGCCAACGCACGAGACATTTTTACAGTATACCATCTGCATATACATTAAAATATAAAATATATTATTGTTTGTTCCAGTAGAGGGCAGTGTGGATTGGCCTCATCCTGCAGCTCTTTAGGTTTAATAGTTCCATTGTGCATGAAGCAAGGATCTTTAGTGGCCAAACCTTCTACCATTGAAATAAAATAAAATAAAATATGAATTATATGCCGTTCTTGATTTAAGATTAATTATTTAGATGGTTGTTGAGGGCGTCGACTCCAAGCTGCATGGGGTTTCAAAATTGGATGCATGTTTTGACCGTCAATAGATTGTAGAATTGAAATTTAAAGGATTTTGTACCATACTGTTTTCCTCCGCTATATTTTAGCAACCAGCCAATTTGGCAGGAAAGAGGTTTTGGAATGATATCTTGTGATTAAATACCCAGAATCACAGCGTGTAACTCGGTGGTTAGAGTTACAAGCCAGTATTCTTGAGGTTGGGAGTTCAAAAATCCACCAGTGCTGTCAATGTGGGCCATTGAGTGAGGTCCTTAGCTCTCAAGGGGATGCTGTTCTGACCCCAATCGTCTAGTAAGTCGCTTTGGATAAAAGTGTCTTGTTGGCGTGGTTGGCATGGTTGCAGGTGGCTTAGAGGTTTGACTTTTAGTGCTTGGGATCCCAGTCTGGGTGGAGTTTCCACATCCTCCCCGCATCCACATGGGTTTCTTCCGGGTTCTCTGGTTCCCTCTCGTTCAAGCTGCATTGGTGCACTACATTGCCTCTATATAGACTGAGTAAGTTTGTGCCCAGTGATGGCCTCCTGGAAAGAGGAGAATGAAAAGAAGATGGACAAGGAGGGACCAAGTTGTTTTCATAAGATCTTCTCTGCAAGTGGCTGCCAAGAGGTTGTGAGGAGGATAGTTTGCACATGATGTATGTGCTTCAGTCAAAAGCTTTCGGAGTGACCTGCAGCTGCAGTTTCACAGGAATTGTATAGACAACGGCCTCAAATTAAGGCCTCATCGTTCAGTCAGGGTTGTTGTTGGTGTGTGTGTGTGTGTGTGTGTGTGTGTGTGTGTGTGTGTGTGTGTGTTAATATTGTGTGTTAAAATTTGATTCAGAGACATTAAGAGGCACAAGGGGGTGACGGCACGCCGCTACATGTCTAACAAACCACTATCCTGTGATTTAGTCACAGTAATACACAACCTTGAGTGCCTTGCTTTTATAAGATGAGATTTTTTTTGTTGTCTTTTTTAGTCGTTTTTCAGTCCCACAGTGAGGAAATTCACATTCTCAGCAGCAAAGTGGCAGTAATTTAAAAAACGTATAGTTACAAACATATATTATCATAAAAAACAAGGTTTGATTCATAAATGTGTTTATTAAAAAGTAAAATTGTTTATTAACCCGGTCTTCCACTACGTTATCCAGTCCGTTTTTTTTAAGTAAATGCTAATCGCTAATTAACAGGATTCCGTTTTTTTTAACAACCAAATACTGCCATCTAGTGGCCATAGTAAACAGTTTATAAAAAACATCCGGAAAATACTGTATTGTATATCATGCATTGATGCGAATCTGACGCGCTCAGAGCTGTGTGTTCTTGTCAGTGTCCGGAAAGGAACTACATGTTTTATACAATTTGTAAAAATCCCTGAATGTCCTAAACTTAAAAAAATATGTACATTACAGTGTTTAACTAAGAATTAAAATGCCCCTAGCTGGGACCTGTACAATTTGACCGAATTATAATTCTATAATGGCACGTGGCTTAGTGGTTAGCACGTTCGCCTCTCAGCGTTGGGGATTCCCAGTTCAAATCCTGATCTGGGTGTAGTTTCCATGTCCTCCCCGTGTCTGCGTGGGTCCTCCGGGTTCTCCGGTTTCCTCCAAAAATATGCCCTGTATAGTCCAAATTGCCCTGTATAGTGTGTGTTTGTGTGTGTACCCTGTGCTGGGTGTATCTACCCAGCGCCTGAGATGTTCTCCCCTAAATGGGCATGGGGAACCCCACTGCGACCCTCATAAAGGAATAAGTGGAAGATTATGGATGTATAATTTTATAATAACACATTGATCTACAGATGCAGTATTTTTCTGCTTTGCACATCATGATTTTGTAAGTTTAGAGGTCACACAAAAACCATGATGTTCTAGTTTTTAATTTAAATTTGATTTATTTATATCCTTTTTTTTATATCCTTACTTGTTGCATGGCAAAAAGTTAATGCCAGACATTTTGTAAATTATTCTTGTTTTTGTTCATATAAATAAAAAATGGGGTTTTGTTGTATAATACAGTGCAGCTTTAGATAAAAAAAGACTTTATGCCAGAAGAACGTGAGGTTTACATGGTTCAGCTGGAGACCCTGTGGGTATGCGGTCAGACTGGTTAGATAAAGAAAGCTGGTTGTGTGGAAGTCACCTTTAATATTTTCCCACAGTTTCTCTCTCAGATTGAGTTCTTTACTCTGATTCCACTGTGGTGCACTGAGGTTTTTGGTTTTATTTATCTAACTTTGTTAGGATGCTGACTGGTATCTTCTTGTTGTTTTCAGCTCAGATCTAAACTGGAACAGTTTGCGCTTGAAAAATGCCCTGTAGATGTACAGTATTGTTCAAACTTGAATTTAAATTAAGTGGGCTTTAAACAGCTTAAGTCTGAGAAGATCAGCATCCTGAACATTTTGTCTTCAATGTCAATTCCTATAATGATAATGAATAAATGTTTCATTAGTTTATCTTCCGCTTTTTCTCAATGAAACCTCAAACTGCTTGACAGGTTACCACTGGGGTCAGATAGTATTCTGTAGGCCTAGTTTTGCGTACATTTGACACTTTGGGTCTAAGCAGTATTTTTAGTGGTCTCAATGAATGGCTCTACCTCCATCATGTTCTGTGGTGAATATACACTGCTCCAAAAAATAAAGGGAACACCAAAATTCCACATCCTCGATCTCCATGAATGAAATATTTCAGTTGAAAATTTTTATTTAGTAGTGAAATGCGTTGAGAACATACACATGATCAAAATGTAAATGATGATCTCATGCAGGTCTGGATCTCATTCACAGCTGGCATTGATGTGCCATCCTGAATAAGCTGCACTACCTGATCAACTTGTGTGGGTTGTAGACACCGCCTCA
>JAOUQT010344400.1:0-23376 GCA_025769995.1 Xyliphius kryptos | reverse complement strand
GTGTGTGTGTGTGTGTGTGTGTGTGTGTGTGTGTGTGTGTGTGTGTGTGTGTGTGTGTGTGTGTGTGTCAGTCAGAGAAAACTGGTCAAACTCATTTTGTCATCCACATGAAAAGTAGACATAAAAAATATTAGAACAGTAAAGAAGAGTCAAGAAGCAACCCTGAACAAATTCTATTTAAAGTGCTATGATTACACTTACATGAGCAATACCCACATAAATTAAATGAATCCTGGTTTAGACTTAATCTGTTTTTAATTAATTAAAGCATGTATACAATTAATCAAAGCTACATTATATTACCTATATACATCTACTTTGTACACTGTTGAAAATTAAACATATCCAGCTAATTAGCTAATTTTATTCTACAAATACACTACAAGCCAAAGATGTTTTTGCCTTGAAGACTGAAACTAATTAGTCTTGCAGCATTTCTTTTGTTTCTTACGATTCAATTGGACCACTGGATAAGAATGACAATTGAATGTATTGTCATAGACTTTGACTTTGCTTTGGTTTTTTTAATGATCAAATCAGAAATTTATTTTATAAATCTCTGCAACCACTTCAGAACCGATGCCCCCATACATATATTACGGAAGATCTTAGAATTGGGAAATTAATATAAACTTCAATACAAGATCAGACTAGACATTTATTCAAGTTTATGTGCTATTGGTATTAATAATCAGTTCCTATTGTACCAAATGTCATAGCATATGTAGATTTATAAAGAATTTCTTACCATGCATACCTACAGACATCTCATACTCTCTGCAGAAATCATTACAAATTGCTGCCTAAACTATTCATTTGTAAACGTTTGAAAATATCATATTTTTAATTACTTGAAATATTTTTACTCTTTTAATGCTTTTAATTTATCTAACTTTCCTGCAGAGCACTGCTACTTCCTGTTCTCTCTCTCAGTCTTGAATAATGTATTCATGCTGAGAGGCTTCCTGCAATTGTACAGTTTTCTGTTACTGTGGCCTTTGAAGTTAAATCAGTCTAGTCATTCTTGCGTTAACTTCCTTTTAGACAAGTTTTTTTGTTTAAAAACTACCACTTACTGGATGTACAGCGTTCTATAGAGCTTTATTATATGTACAACTCCAATAAAAGCAAAAAGTAATAAAAATACATATTTTGCTCTAAATATCACACCTTATTTTTATTGTTGATTGGCATTACATGAATCTGCATGATTATATACACTGCTCCACTGCCACATTATTGGCTGACTGGATAACCATGAATTAATTTGTCTACAAATTATTCTAACAAAGTGTTGGATGAGGCTAAAATATGACATGTATGACCTAAGAACTCAAACCTCATGGTGAGCTGTATGGTTTGCTCAGTTTTTAGCTGAGAATGTTATGTTGTCAGGCACCGGTGTAAAGAATTTTGTTTGGAAGCATGTCCCAACCTGTCCATATCAATAACCGTTGGAAAACATCCATCCATCCATCCATCCATTCATCCATTATCTTCCACTTATTCCTTTATGAGGGTCGCGGGGGGGTTCCCCATGCCCATCCAGGGGAGACCGTCTTGGGCGCTGGGCAGATACAGCCAGGACAGGGTGCCTTGGAAAACATAACATTAGAAATTAAACAGGAAATTTAAGTATAATTGGAAGACACATATCTTTTGGGGTCCATCCCAATCATGCTGGAGCAGGGACAGGATCAATTCTCAGAAGTTCTATATTCCCTTATTTTCATTGTGTCTTTATTAATAGCATGCCTGTTGTCCTTAGTTTAATATCACTGCTTTATTGCTCTGCCAGAGGATATCCTTTGTACATATTCAATATCCTTTGTAGTGCCCCTTGTGATCCGTAAGCACTTGCCATGGAGCAGAGCTCAGATCATAACACATAAACATTACCTTTCCATCCTTGTTGTCTAATCTATAGCTGCATCTTATTTCGGGCTTTCTGTTAGACAAACGTTTAAAACATAATAGTCAATCAAACCTCTCTGACAGTTAAAAACATGTATGGAAGTAAGAGATCCAAATCCTGTGGCCTTTCTTTTGTTCTGAGCCTTACAAAATCTCTGCATGCGCCTTAATTACATCCTTATATCCTGTTACTCACACCCTACTCTAACACCAAATAAACATCTTAAGCCTATAATGAGTTAAAGTATTTGTATTCACAATCCACAGAACAGTCAGTCTGTCTGTATGTGTTTTTATCTCGGCAATGACGTTTGCAAGATTAACCACATTGACAAAGGAAACCAAAATTGAGTTGTTTGGAAGGAACACAACGCTATGTGTGGCGAAAAAAGGCACAGCACACCATCATCAAAACCTCATTCAAACTGTGAAATATGGTGGAGGGGCATCATGGTTTGGGACTGCATCAAGGCCTCTACGGTTTGCCGTCATCAATGGAAAAATGAATTCCCAAGTTTACCAAGACATTTTGCAGGAAAACTTGAGACTATTTGTCCGCCAACTGAAGCTCAAAAGAGGATGGATGATGCAACAGGACAACGACCCAAAACAGAAAAGTGAATAAACAAACGAACGGCTTCAACAGAAGAAAAGTCATGACCTCAACCCAATTGAGATGCTGTGGCATGACCTCAAGAGAGCGATTCACACCAGATATCCCAAGAATATTGCTGAACTGAAACAGTTTTGTGAAGAGGAATGGTCCAAAACTCCTATTGACCGTTGTGCAGGCCTGATCTGCACCTACAGGAAACATTTGGTTGAGGTTATTGCAACCAAAGGAGGGTCAACCAGTTATTAAATCCAAATGTTCACATACTTTTCCCACTCTGCACTGTTAATGTTTGCATGTTTAATAAAACCATACAAACGTAATATTTTTGTCTATTGTGATCAGAACACATTTAATGACCAATTCATGCAGAAATACATGTAATCGCAAAGGGTTCATATACTTTAAATCGCTTAAAACTGTAAATTGCTAAAAGAACCTTGACAAAAAAAAAAAAAAAAAATTCTGACATGGCTTTAGATAGAGTAATACCAGTTCATAAACCATTTTAAAAATATCACTATAGTCAATACAATATAGCATAATCCAGTTACACTACTGTAAACTGAAACTAAGAGCAATATAAATGAGCCATAACAAATAAATTGCCTAATCAATCTTCAGTGTCTATTAAATGTTGGTATATTTGAGTTCTTTGCTCATGTGATGCAGCCTTGTAGCGTCAAAGCCAGGTGTTTGTCGGCAGGTCTAGTGGCTGGTTGTGTGAATCTAAACATAGTTAAATTCAAAAAGGGAAATTAGGCTACACACAGATTCTAGCCCTGCAATGTCTGGTCATTACATAATCCTTCCTGTACAAGTGCTCGTGTGATGAAGGCTGATTTACAACCCTCTGCTGCTCTGATATGGCCATGCTAATGCCGCTCATTAAAGAGAGGATGTCATCACTCTGTGACGCCAAGGGAGCTCTACATGTCACATGTATCCGCAATACAGCCAACTGCTGTCCGGCTTAGCTTGCAACATCCTCTAAATCTGTCAACACACTTGTGGTCCAGGAACCCGCACCTCATTCTGCTGCATGCACAAGCATGTGTGTTTGCACCTTGCTCGAGTAACAAAGCCAGATTGCAAGAATGAAACAAATCCTCCAATCTAACACATGTTCATTCAACTGTAATGCTTGAAAGGGGAGGAAAGTAAAGCAGTCCTTGCTCACACAGGCACATGACTGGAGGTATCAGCACTTGGCACCCAGTGCACTTAATGTTGCAAGCTGAGCAGATAAGCGGCACAGAACAAGATAAGGGGGCAAAGAAAAAGGGGTTCCAAAACAAACACTTAAACACATGCACACATCAACTTTTCCTAATCAAATAATGCTGCCTATTCCTCATATGATTTTTATATGAGCAGCTGAAAAAAAAAAGGTCAATGTTTAAGACTCCCAGACCTAGACTCCATCAGCATCACTCTGATGCCCTCAGGACACAGATTCTGTTCAAGAAACTATACAGCAGAACAAGCTATACTGCAAAAACGTGTGGACTGTCTTTAAAACCTGCAAAGAAAAACAATGCAAGTAAAATGTACAATGAAGATAATAAATGAGAAAGTTGGTAAATTGGGTTTCTGTATTACAATGCAGCATTAGCATACCAATGGTATTCCATCCTGTTATATTCTGTGCTTTTGTTAATGTATGTTTGGTATGGTCTTTTTCTCCTTCCTTTTTTCGACTACGGCTACAGGGATTTCATTTAATTGTGCTGGATTCAGATCAATTCAGATGCTAATGAGAGGAACTCTAATTTATTAGCTGCCGAGGAATGTGTGTTACATTAATTTCTACTGTAAACAATTACACAAGTTTGAGATTTATTGCTGTATGGGGTAGAGACAACAGCTATACAAAGCAGCTTTTATCACACTTTCAAAGCATGCTACTTTTAGATATGATTATGCTTTCAATTTTGAATATGCCTCAGAGGTTTTTGAGTAATATACTGAAATCCATCTGAAACCGTCAGATTCATGTATTTATTCTGTGGGCCTGTTAAGTTTACTTTGCTCATATGCATGATTTTAGGTTTGCTATTTACTCTATACTGTGCATAATACGACTACGATATAGCCATTGTTAAAGAAAAGTTTCTTAATTTTAAATGGAATATACCTGTTCTTTAAATGCAATGTAAATTTAATTCTCGGTAATAATGGAGGGCTAGGTTTCTTTTCTACTCCCGCGCCCAGATTTCCATGCGCCTCCACACTTTTGAACAAAGTGCCCTCTACTGACAGTACTAGGAACTGCATCTATCTACAACCTGGGCCGTTGGCTAACAATCGACAACCAAGTCTTTTGTGTGGATCCTTTATTTGTGTTTTAAATGAATTCAAATACTAAATTACATTATCAGTAATGAAACCCACGCCACAGTTACATTACTGTTAGAGCTGGAGTACTCATCTTATAATGTGTGTTATGATATGCTGTGGTGATCCGTATTTTTCACAGAGCCACCATGTTTATCCAAATTTTATTAGTTGGAATGATTTTCGTTTTAAGTCCAATGTGTAGTGTAAGCATCTAATGTAGCAGCAGATCATTGTGCCACTTGGAAATAATTTTACCCCATTTAAATACAAGGAATTGTAGGTGTATGTTTCATTAATGCCACTGCTAAACCCCTAGCAATAGGGGATAACTGTTTATTTACATATATGCATATAAGCCTTCCTTTCCAAAGTTCCATCTTACTTTCAGCAAGTGGCTACAACATGGGCCACAGGCTACTGCCTGCACCACAGCCTGCTAAAAGATGAATGCTTGTTATTGTTTGTGTGATGACAGCACGTTTCAATTTGGTCCAGTGTGGCATGGCCCCAGGTAGCGCTGCTACTTTGCTGAGTCAGTTCCTCTTCCATCGATCCATCATGCGTTCTGTCTGTGGCCGGCAGGTGCAGTTACTGTCTCCCTGGGGACATAGGAAACACCTGCCCTGCTGTACTCTCCTCTCCTCACGACTTCATCAGCACTCCACGGTGCCCAAAAAAACTGTCACAGCAGCACTTTCCTGCTCGTTTGTCGTGTGTAAGGGTGTTAGGGGAGCAGGACTGGCGCCAGTGATGCAGACTCCGCTGGTCCAGGTGGAGGCTAACACACAGATAAGACCCCACACAAATGCCTGGAAACCTTGCGAAGTTGCTTCAGCCACAAAATGCAGAGCAAAAGCGTAAACTCTAATATGGATGCAGCTCGCATTAATCTATTGGAGTTTAGCACACATGACCTAACTCGTTTTTCAGAAATGGGGATGATTTTACTAGACAAAGAATTCCTAAATGAATGGGCAGAAAAGGTAATTACTTGTGAAAAGAGAGCAGCAGGGATTTTGCAGACATGTGTTGGAATACAAAATAGCAAGTATTACTGTAAAAATTATTATTTAAACTATTAGCAAAACATTTAAGCTTTGGATGAATATTTTGCTTTTACTGCATGAACATTTGAATTAAATCTGTTTTGTTTTATTTTTTTGTCAAAGCTAAAAGCACAGGTTTCATTATTTGTATTAGATACAATTGCTTATACAGTATAATATGAGTATTTGGTCACGCATTAACATATGAAACTTTTGATAATTTAGTAGGTCCCCATCAGGAAACCACCATTGAGCAATTTTACCTCAGTTACAAGTCCTTTACTTCATTTAACATATTTGAAAGATAAACCACACAATGTAGCTTGTGAAAATGTATTTTAGGTTTTAAGATGAAGACTAAAACCAATATAAAAACATCTTTAAATGAAATAACTGAGTTCCTAAAATTCAGAATATAAACAAAACTCAAGCAAGTGTACACAAACTTTTAATTTAATAACTGTGTGGGGCAAATATTTTAGTGGCCATATATAAGATAAATGCTATAGCAGCTCCACAGAGTTTTGGTAAATAAAACTTTATTACACATTGGTATGAATGCAGGCTTTACACATACATCAATATTGCAATAACATTTTGTTTTATGCCCCTCTGCTTTAGACGCAAGACTATTTTTTTTTTTTTACAAATCTATACATTTACCTAGGTCGACAAAGCAATATTGCTTTAAAAAGGAAGGGTGTGGTAGCTTAGTGGTTAGGGTGTTGGGCTAGAAATCTATGGGTTGTGAGTTCAAATCCCAGGTCCACTGAAGTTTCAATGTGAATCCTTGAGCAAAGTACTTAACTCTCATTGCTGCTGTATGTAACACTGTGTTCTGCACCCAACTGTTAAGTTGGTTACTTTAAGTTGCTTTGGATAAAAGTGTCTGATAAATCTAAAAGAATATTATATCAAATCAAAGTTTATTCACATAAATAGTTATACTCAGTACAGCTAGCAGTAAAATGCTTTGCTGACTTCTCCATGATCAAAAGTAAAAAGTGAAAATTATAAATGAAAAAAGGTAAGCAAACATATATATTTTAATAATAAAAAGTTTTATTTTAAAAAACTATTCAAATATGACAGCTGTAAAGGCTAAAATCGGACAAAAAATTGTTATAATTTAGAATCAAAGTGATGAGTGCTTCTGTGTGCAACTAACGCAGTACAGACTTTAAAAGTTATTTAGTGTTTTGAAGGTGTTCAAAATGTTTGTCCGTTTAGTCCTGATTCATTCTGAATAGCCATTGAGAAGAAGCTCATCCTCTAAGTGTTGGCCTTCAGGAAACGAAAACGCCTTACTGATGGCAATAGAGCAAAAAGTTTGTTATTAGGATAAATTAGGCCCTTTAATACCAGTGCAGCAAAATTGAAATTGCATTGTGAAGTGTTCATTGAAATCACATTGGAGGGTTTTTTTTCGTAACAAAAACAATCTTAATATATACGCTAGCTCTGGATTTAATGTTGACAAATTATTTATTATAATATTTAAACGTAACTCATTTGCTATATTTATTTATTATTGGCCCGTGCCTGCTATAATAATTACTGAATATTAAAAATGCTACTGAACAAATATGATTTGATTAAGAATTACATTCCATGCACATGGTAACCTGAAAGGCCCTTTCTGCATGGTGAGTAATAGACAGACTAACGGCAAGGAGACTGCATATGCAGCACACGGACCTGGCAAAAGGCCCAGGTTCATCCAGAGATCTGCCTGTTCCCCTGGGCAGCCATGCAGCGATTTGGAGAACAGCAGCCCGCTTGTAGCTTTCGACATGAACGCATCTCTGTGGCACTTGGCAGCACAGCAGACTCATGCAGAGCCTCGGGAAGAAACTCATGCACTGCTATACAAATGTCCTTAGGTGTTTAAAACATTTCAGATTAATTAATTTACCTCCCAGAATTTGGCAAACAGTACACTCTATTTTTCATGGTAGCGGTCTGATTGCATAACACACATTTGAAACCTTGTCAACATGGGAGTGGGTGCTAAATCCCATGAAAACTCGGTGTAGAATAATATGATATCCCAAATGATATGCCATTTTTATAACCAAACAATAAAATATTCATTCACACAAAATTATAAAAGGCATCTGTATGTGTCTACATACCTATACCAATAATCCACCTGGCAGTTATATTTGCAAAACAGGGAGAAAAATACTTTAAAATACATGTCCAACTAGAAGTGTGAATCGTAGCCTTCATGATGATTATGATAATAAGTCCATACATTTATAATCATTACATATTAGGCAGAAATGGTATTAAAAAAATAACACCATTAATTTCTAATTGTTTTTAAATGTTATTTGTATTTAAGGCGTTGTAATGTGTAGTAAAAAGTGTCCTGAGCTCAAAACCCAAGGGGTTTGTCCTGGTCCTTGAGTTTGTATGCTTCCCCAATGTCTATGCAGGTGCCCTGTATGAATATAATTGTCGGTGTGGCTACTTTGTGATGGACTAGTTACCTGTCCTTTCTTTTTTTTAACCCTTTCACCAAATTATGCACATAGTAAGTAAGTAAATATTATTACGCCAGATCTATATGTGCTATACATACTACGTGAGACCAATGTTGAAGTCACATGAGTGACACCAACTTGGCTGGGTACTTGATGAACTATTTTTGATTAAGAGAACGAGGGATTCTTACTGCCTTGCCAACAGTGACTATCAAAATTGACCACCATTGGTGCCGTCACTGCTGCTGAAAAAATGCACAATTTAGAAAATGATCCTCTCTGCACAGAGGGGCTTAAACAATAGGGCTTAGATTAAAAGGGTGTTGAACCTATAAAGCCTGCATTTGCACATGGTTAGGAAATGCTTGGAATGTCCTTTCTTCTAGCTCACAGTACATCATCACCAGTGTGCACACATGTTTTCTGGTGAGTGCCGGTAGACGTGGGAAAAACACAACAAGACGTCCACCTAAAGGCTGAGGAATGCTGTACGCAGTCTGGCGTGTTGTATTTTTATCAGGCAATATGCTGGTGAGAGGAAACAGATGCGCGCGAACTGCGCTTTTCTTTAATTCCTGGGAGATTTTGATCCACTCGTGCTCTGCTCTGTACTTGCACGCGAGCTGCAGCTTAGACAGTGCCTGTCTGTTTCCTCTACTACTATTCTCCATTTCCTTTGAGTTTCCACTTGCGCATGTCCGTGTCGGAGGCTTAACGCTGTTTCCTTTTCCCAGGATATGGGCAACAACCTAAAATCACATAATAGATCATGCTTTTACACACTGGCCAATTTTCAAAGGGCCGCATAGCTGGAACAGCAGTATTCCTATCTGAAACAATGTGTCATATTCTATGCTTGAGCACATCTGATCAACTATTCAGTTAGTGAAGCCTTTTCTCACACCACATGGGTGGGGTGCTGCAGACCCTGGACTTGAAGTATGTTATAATTATTGTTTGTCTAAGCAATTAGGAGTCTGTAATAATGGTGAAAATCCAAATACATTATGCAGATCATCACTGCAGCATATTTTCAGCCTTCGCAAATTATATGTTCTGTTTATTGCATGGAAACTGTAGTTTCATATGATCTGTAAATCAACACATTTTTAAAATATCCTTTTTTTTAAATTGTCCAATTTAATAGTATTATCTGCAATAAACCAAATATCTTGGTCATTTCAATAAAAAATAATATTAGATGACGACATTTTTTTTATGCTAAAAAAAAATAGTACGTTTGCAAATAGATTCAGTTCAGAGAATGCCATACCCCACTCTATACTGCACACTTGTGGCCAAAGAACAGAAAAACAAGTTGATCAAGCCTTCAAGTAATGTATAATAGTAACATGAGAATGTTAATCAAGGGGCCAAGATGTTGTAATATATGCACGGCATTAATTAAGAAATTTTACACCATATTAAAATATCTCATGCATAAATTAAGTTGACAAATCCAAGATTAAGATAATCTTGAATTTTACAAGGTCACATTTATTTTTTCTGTCATTTTCTGGCCTGCAGCACTAGAAATATAAACACTGTTTTTGGGCATAAAAAGTAAGGATACAAAAATTCCCTACATCAGACTAGGACACATTATCTTTCCTTTTACAGCATACTGTATGGACACTGAACCTGCTGCCTCCATCTAGATGGAAACCTACTGCAGTCCTCAATTTCATACCCTAAAGCTTAATTTGCTTTCTCACTATGCTCATATATGTAATTGCACGTTGTAACCATTTAAAAGTAAAAACATTTAAAAGTGAACTGTAATAAATCAATATCATTTTTGGGGGATAAAAGTAGGATATAAAGTAGAAATGCCGCCTTCTATAATGTATTCTACATTTTGTCTTCAATTTCATTGTAAAGAGAAACGCTATTTAATGCTTAACAGATGTACAGTCTATAGTCAATTCTCCTCGGTTGTTTGAATTGTGTTTGAGAGACACTTTGGTGCATTACTGCCACCAACTGTGCTGGAGTGTTAAAATAAAAAGAGAACTAAAACGCATACAATTCAATTGCAAACCACAGTTTGACCTTGTTCTTATACACTTTAGCGTCAGTCAAAAATAAACTAAAGTAAAATAGTCTTATTGTCTAATATTCTAGTGATGATGGTGTAACAGCAGTCTTTAAATTCAATAAACCTTTAATTTGAAAAAAATTTAAAAATTATTTACGGTTACCAAATATATATTTATGTCCAAATTGATTTGATCTTAAGGATCCAGCTCTGGTTTAGTAATATCTCTGAGCAATTTTACATGCACAGTATGAGCTAAAATCACATTCTGACAATAATTCAATCGTCAGGTATCTGTGGACTACAGTAATCATATAAGAAAGAGACAGTATGTCCTCTCTCTTATTTGTGAAGTTGCATATTTACATGTTTTCGTGGCACATGTTGGATTCTGAATGTTTAAAAGTTCTGAAAAACTAATTGTAATTTTGTATGATAAACAAACCCTTGATGCATTTATGTGAATTAACCAGCTGTCTATTTTTTAATCAGTATCAGTCACGCTACATTTTTTTAAAATAATGCTTATTGTAATAACTAGTTGGATCTTTAAAAAACAAAAATTAGTCTTATTTTTTTATTTGTATAATTTACTGATTTATTGTTTTTTTTCAAGATAATTACAAGCAAAAAATGCCCATAACCTAAAACCTAGACTGTGGCCTAAATGCTCCTACAGTAAAGACTAAAAAATAAAAAGTCTGAACACAGAATAACCAACATTTTAGAGTAAATCCATGTCTTTCTTTCTGTTCCATATAGTTATGTAGCATTTTAGTTGCAATCTATGTTTTAAAACTTATGTGTTGCAAAACAATCACAAAAATATGTCAGTATGAAATGCTATGACATAGCAAATTGGTTGGATTTTTTTTTACAAGGAAATAAGCAGCACTAATTGTGATCCTGTCATATAGTTGCAGAGGTATACAGTTGAACTGGGTACAGATTGGTTGGGAGATTTCGAAATAGCTCTTTAGTACAGGCCTGTGTTTTGGATGCAGAGAGTCTTTTGATGGTGGCCTGATGCCGTGTTTACGGCCCCTCTAAATGCTAATCATTCACCATGCTAATGAGGTGTGGGAGGATGGGTAAGTTGAACATGTGTCCTTCCACTCCAAGGTTAAAGTGTGTGCAGAGCTCACAATGTTGAATAAAAGTGTTTTGTTTTTATTTTATTTATTGATCTTAATTCAACTATTTATAATATACTTGCTTATTGAATTGAGGTTTACTTAAGTTAGTTTTAATACATTTTTACCTGATATATCAAACAGTAAAATTACACATTACAATTAAAAATTATAAATTATACATTATGATGCCATGGTTTGAACACTGATCAGATTCCATAATTTAAATAAAGATTTGGCATAATCTTTCCAGGAAACAAACATTATTAATTTAGTGAATTTAAAACATTAAAAGGTAAAACAAACAATATACAAAGCAAATAGACAAAAAAGAAATGGTTAATCCAAAAACTAATTAAATAATAGGTTAAAATATTGACATGTGGAAAAACAATAATGCGTATAGTTTTAAAAGAGCAGATGTGATGCGGTCTCATATTGTATTCATGCTCTAAAAAACATAACATCATCATATTAAATGTACTGATATTAGCAAATTCTACACGAGTAAAGTATTTCAGATACGGTGTTAATTATGGAAACATTAAAATAAGTTGAATTAAAGTTGAAATAAAATCACTCTTAATCAATATTAAAAATAGGCTGCATGATTTCCTACATTACGTCAGTAAATGCGACTAATCTTGATATCTGACACGAGAAAGTAGATAAAACTCTCCAGACTCATTCTGCCATCTACTGGTAAATTAAATCCACAGGCAAGAATATTTCCATTTTGCTCAACCGCTAGTCAATCCTTTTTGTCCTATTCTCCAAAAAATTCTTGGCTCTGCAAAAGTATATCTGTATAAAGTTTAGCACGATGGAATAAGCAAAATTTTACATTTCCTCCAAAGTACTCCCACTACAATGGTTCTACATATTTCTTAACTTTAAGATTTATATTCAGCTTTTGGAAACAAGACCGGCTAAAACAAAGACATGACAAAATATCATTTGGAAATCCAGGGGCGGTGTAAAACTCAGGTTAATTATTGGTTTAAGTGCTGTCTTTAAAGCTAGGAAATATTACTCTTTGGCCACCATTTTGCAGCAGATTACATCATACATTTGTCTGCCAAACTGTGACATCTGCAGATAAATTTACTTCATATAGGCAATGTTAAATCAAATAAGATTATTTAGGCCATTTTTATTTAGCAGTCACTAACTGATTACAACTATTTTTATTATATACACAAGTAACATTTTGTATAGACACATATGCACTATATCATATATCACATAGATTATATATACATATTAACAGACACCTACTGATCAGTCAGTTCAGTTCACTGCATTCAGTACGCATTTTGACAACTGCATGCTTGGGAATGTTTTTCTGTTGTAGCATGTTTGTGCACAAATCATGGTACATAAATGTACTGGCCCATACCAAACCCTTATCTTAACTTTAGTAAACACATGTAGGAGGAACCAGAATAAGATTAGAGGAATTTAAAGAAAGCCTTTCTAGAATAGTGAGGAGAGTGGAAGTAGTCATAGCAGCAATGAGGGTTTAAACTTGGGCACCTTATGCTAAAATATGTGTCACAATATTGTTGTATAATGTATGTACACTCAGTGGTCATTTTTTTTTACCAGTGAATGAAGAACAACCAATGCATCTATATTTAAAAAGTCCGGATAAAATAGAGGTGTAAAAAAATGTGTACCTTGTAAAGTGGTTAGTGGCTGTTTGTAAGTTTGTCTTAATATCTATATGCATTAATATGTATTAATATATGTACAACCTATTCTTGCTTGTAAAGCTGAAGCTTTTGGTCAAAGTTTGGTTCGATGACCTCATTTGCTACCAGTTACACTGCTGATTGTGGAACCCTCTAAAACAGTGTTTACAATGATCTTTTGTAGCGTTGTGGGTGTCCGTGGGAAACAGTGGCGTCAATTGTGACTCTGTGCCCAGTGTAAATTGTCGGGACTTTTGTCACTGTCTAGATGAAGACTGTGTAAAATTACGTGGTTAGTGTGTGTATGTGCAAGAAGAAGGTAATAATAGTAGTGTAATCTCAGTAAGTGCACATTATCATGTACATCTTAATCTTTCTTTCCCTATTCCAAAAATGATTTCTTAAATAAATTGTTTAAATCATTTTTCATGTGTCCATTCTCCATCGTCACAATGGTGTCAGAGGTGTGATAGTAAGATTTTGGGGGGGAAAGTGCTGGAACAATCTTTGGAACAGATGGATCATTTCTAACAGAAGGAGATAAAAAGGCTAACACTCTACCTGGAATAGCCTGCTCAGTCTCCAGCTGGGACAGCACGGCAGACCAGCAACAGACACCTCAGAGGAAAACTGCGAGTAGGGCACTGATAAAACTTCCAAGCAGCCTTGTAGGGATAATTTAGGGTGAATATCCAGATTAATGAGCAGTGGCGCTTGCTAAAAGAACGATGGCCATGTAAATGTGAGAGTCGGCATGTTGGCATGGGAGCTGAGCACACCTGCTGGACATGCCAATTTGAAATTCAACACCAGCGGCACAAGAGCTTGCATTGAAAGCTTTTATAAACACCCTAAAGAAAATAAAAAATAATGTTCAACTTGCAGCACCAAGGACATTCTATGATGCCGTGAAGAAGCAGAATGCACATAGTCCACCAGGTGCACAACCAATTATTAAAACAAGAGCATGCTACATAATGGAAATGATTACGGTAAAGCAAGCACCATGAAATGCTGTAACTAGTTTAAGGTTTCTTGCCAGAAGTGTAGAACTTAAAGCATGTAGTGGTGAAATCCAAAGGTGAACCAAAAGGCAGCAAACCGAATTGATGCAGTACACAGTATGCATACTATGGGAATGTAGTGAAATGTTTTGGAGAAGTTTATAGACATGTTTGCAGCATCAATGGGTCACAATGCATGGTAGTGAGCTTGGCACTTTGAAGTTTGATGATTTGAATTGTAGGAAACTTTGTATGGTATGTTTAGATGCCATGCACATTATGTAGGATAAATACATTGCCTAAGGTTTTTTAAATGGCTTTTATTATATTTATTTTAATAACCTTTATAATGGGTTTGGTAATGTTCAAATTTGTCATCATGCCATGCTGTAAAGTTGATGTTATGTAATAATGTTATATTTTTTTCTGCTTGTAACTTATGTTTTAAATATTATGTTTAACTGTTTTGACATACAGCACACCTTGTTAGAATTTAGGCGTTGCACACATTCTTTATAAAAACTCCTTGAAGTTAAAAGGTTACCAGCCTGCCACCTTTGCAGTAGTTAACTAGGTGTGGTGTTAAGTTCTCCACCTCTACACATTGTGAAATAATTTTAAATGCACAGACTATAAACCATTGCACTTTAGAATCACTCCTTTATCTCACTAATGTTATTCAGATGTCCACATCATTTTAGCCATGTGATCAGCACGGCCATATGTTTATGAATCCTGTTTCCTCAAGAGTCATTTTAATACCAGGTGTAAACAGAATCATGCTTAGAACAAACCATTTTGCTCTGAGCAAAATAAAAAAGTAAGTTAAGGGTTAAATCATATAAATAGGATACAGATAATCAGACAACACTATTTTACAACATACCAATACTTTGTACAGTGGCATTTGTAGTTATTATCTGGTCAACATTTATATATTATATTTGTTTATGTTTAAAAACCTGTAATTCTGTCTACATTCTTGGAATTGCAGAAATCCTACATCCCTATGAGCGTCATAAATCAGATTTTTTTTTCTTTGTACAAAGCCACTATATGCATGGAGAGCAATGAGGCCTAAAGCAAAAGCTAGCCACATGGAAAAAAAATATTCCATTTCAGCAAATGCAAACAGTTCAGTATAACTGCACCAAACAGCAAGGAAAAGAGATGTCTTTGTGCCCTAGATAGTGTGAATAATGTTTATTTGCATTTGGTTAATCAGACACGTAAACATTTTAAAGTTATGTTTTATTATTAGAGATTAATAATTAATAAGCAATGCACTAAACCAAATAATACATTTTTGGAACAACATCAAAATGATCCGTAGTGGACATTAAGCAAGTACGTTGTCTTAAATACAGTTCACAGATACTTGTGAGTTACATGTTTCAATGATTAGATATTTTACTAAAAATTTAGATTTATGTATCAGAATTAGTTTTTCCCCTCCCATCATTAATCTCATGCCATATTGAATGGGTATTAGGATAACCATAAAGTCTTTTAGCACCTTCCCCAGCGATAGCATTAATGATTTTGTATTTTGTATTGTAATTTTAATTCAGAGGCTTTAACTAGATCATTAATCCTTGCTTGTAATCCTGGTAATTCTTTACTTAAAGCTCTGAGTGAAAATAGTGATTGACAAATTAGCTCAATTGTATTAATGTTTCTAGCCTCTGTGTGTGCCTGTGTGTGTACCTTCTTGGAGAAAGGTGTTAGTTTGAATGTGTCAGTGTTCATGTGTGGGCTGTGAAAAATGTGTGTGCCAGGAGACTGTCACCCTTAAGCACAAAGAAAGGTGTGTGACAAACAGCCGCACTGCAGAACTGGCCGTGGGTTGCAGTAAGGAGAACTGCACAGATCTATCACACAGCAAATGTGGAATTCAGAGCCATACACCTACACTAATACTGTCCTGAAACATAAGCTGCCCTCTGAACGCCACACTTGGTTATAAAATGACAGATAAAGGCATTATCAGCTATATGAGTGGGGAAAATTGAAAAAGCTTAATTTATCAAAGCCATAATACTGTGAAGTGTGTGCCTTATTTCTGAAAACTTCTTAAGGGAATTAGCACACAATGAGATAGGTGCATTTTAAGACATACAACACTGCTAATGTGTAAATATTATATCAGAGTAAAATAAATACAAAACCACAGTTACACTGGTTTAATCATATTAAAAATGTTTTTGCTGTGCAAGACAAGAGACATCAGAAAAATGTTTGCATACCTGTACCTGGTCTGGTTTTAAACAAATCCTTATGCTAAGCACTAATAACTCTCCCTGTGGACAGTTTGTTTCTGTTTGAACTCTGCTTTCTCAATAAGATTCTTATTGTGTTTTCAGCAGGATCATTTTAATCCCATTTCATATTTTATTATGATTTACTAATGCATTTAATAGTGCATAGATTATTTTATACTAAAATGGAAACAGTTCTCTTCTAACTAAGATAAAAGTAAGTCATATAGCAATGCATTGTTGCACAGTTTATTTAAAGTGTTTTTAAGCACAATAAGAACATCATAAATTGAATAAGGGAAAAATGCACTGGAATGAAATATTAAGTCCCACACTTTTTATTCATTTTAATATATGATATGGTCTAAAGTGAAGTAGAGAGTATGAGCAAGACAGGGGCAGTTTTAATAAAAGAAGCCTTTAATTACAAAAAAGGGATTGTCATGAGGTAAGCTTTAATAAAGTTTATGTATGGAGCTAGGTATCCTAGATTTAATTAAAACTTTTTTTTTTTTTTTTTAAAAAAGAGTGTGTGTGGTGCATTATTCATGCTGATGTTTAAATTTGACCATTAACAGTGTGTTTACTAATTTATATAGAAATTAGTGTTTTTATTTTATTAATATTTATATAATTATAAATATACATACCAGGTGTGTTCAGTTGTGCAATTAGTTTTCTCTCTTTAAAACATATCAGCTCATAATTATGATGTTAATCTAACAAAATAAGCTTAATGTAGTTAGCAAATAAAAAGGACATTAAAACAACAGGGCGTATCACAGTGCAGGGTCTTAATATTAGTTCAATGTCATGCACACGACAGCCATATACACAATGACCAGACTGACCATAGAGAGACTCGAGCCAACACATGTTTAATAAAACCATACAAATACATATTTGCAAAAAATTTTATTTGTATTGTTTTATTAAACATTTATTTTTAATATTTTTCATATTGTCAATTTATTAAAGTTTGTTTTATAGCATGTGTGTGAAAAAATGTTCTTCAAAAGGAAATGGTATTTTAAATAAGATTTTTTTAAATTATGTTTAAATTAGCCTTAGAAGTCATCGACAAATAGAGTTGAACCGTCAGTGTAATGTTGGCTCAATGTTAAATTTGAGTAAAAAAGGTTTAGAATTTTCATTTTACTTTAAAAATCAAATTGATTTTTGTTAAATAATTGCCGTCATCCAAAAAAAGTCTTAGTAAATGAATACTTAGTCCTAATTACAGATCATATTAAAACAATTTTGTGAATATGTAGCGACGCTAACACAGAGCACCAGCACCATCTACAGGACACACGTCTTTTTTAAGACAATTTTGTCCATTGAAAGACTTTGTCTTGGGTTAGATTGAACCACGAAATAATAGATGCATTCTGATACATTCATAATCACCAAACTTTATTAACTTTTTTCCAATTAGGTTATAGCAAAATATGAGTGCTACCGAAATGTATTTATTATTAAACTATATACTGAATCTGTTCTAATAATTGGACAAAAAGCGCAAAATGCTTGGTAGAAATTCCGCTTATACAAATCTATAATTGTTGTGCCACCTGCAGTCTTATCATCTCAAAGTTTACTGAGAAAAATGTTTTGCAAAACATCTCAATGAGAATAATATTTACCTATTACAGTGACAATATTAAAACCACATAAACAATGCATAAAATAAAGACTAATAGTATTACAATAGTCTATTAATGTGGTATTTTCTACACTGGGTAAGACTTCTGTGTCAATAGCATGTGTAAAATTCTATGCATGGGAAAACTGCTTTCTTCACGTTTAACATTATACTATTACGAGGGCAGTGACTGTGAATGTAGGTAGTTTGTGTTTATTTGAGGGTAAACTTAAGGACTTTGACTTATGTAATTTGTGAACACAAACATGAGTCAGATCCTGCTGATGTGGGTTCAAGGCCAGCTTCCCTTCTTCCATGCAAGTTACTTAAGTAATAGCTTGTGCTTAAGGAGATTCTACAACCTGGAATGTGCGACAGGCCAGGACCACTGTGTATTTTACATCTAAACATAGCACATTAATTTACTGCTGCTGCATAAACCATTCCACCAAATACCATCAGCACCTCAATCATGGTGCACATTTTTGCACTATTGTTACTTTCCATGCACCTGAAATAACTTAAAACGTCTGAGTGGGGTGGAACTTTTTCTTCGATTATTTGATATGCCATAACTGTTCATATATAAAATGTGGGTTTTTTTCATAAATATATTAACACAGACATAAACATCTCTGTAAAGCTTTGCAAAAATCTTAATTCTCTACTAGGGTCACAGGGTGTAACCCCATTTATAATATTAATAATTATTATTATTATTTAGTTGTGTAGATTTAGTGGTTGTGCACCATGATCTATTCTGCTGTGAAACAATGCTTACCATACAAAGGAGCTACCTTAAACTTCATGTCATAGAAAGGCTGAGAGCTGTAAACTAAACGAAGGATTATTTGCCCAGCAGATGGCAGACTTCTCCATTTAAAGCTTCTATAAAGCTGAACGTTTACTTCTCTGGGGTTTTCTTTTAACTTGCTGAAAAACAGCCAACATACATTACGTTTAAGCCCTGCTCTGCAATAATTCCTATAGACAGTGGTGCAATAAAGAGCTGAGAGTATCATACGAATTGACAGTTCACACATTTTTTTGTTGTTGGACTAAACAAAAAAATTTTATGTTTGTAACATAGGAATATTAAATCGACTCCCATTGTAATTCTAAATTCAGACAAACGCGAAATGTAATAGTTGCATAGTTTTCCACATTAAGTAGTTTGCACAAGTAGGCCTGCATTCCAATGAGTCCTGGCTTTAGAAAAAAAAAGTTATGTGGTGTTGAATTATTGTGCTGTATTATTACAAACATTTAAGAAGCTTTCCATCTATTATTTTCCACTAAATTCTATCCTAGGGTTACAGAGAGGTTTCACATGCCCATTCAGGGGAGAACATTCCTTGCACTGGGCAGATACACCCAGGACATGGTGCCAATCCATCGATTACTTGGGTGAACCTTGGGGAAAATGTATCGATTTTAAATTAAAAGCCCTACAATATATCTTTGCAAAAAACAGTTATGTTTTCTGGGCATGAGCAAAGCCAAAAGGATTGTGACGGTCATTCCAATAACAAACTTTTTATTCTATTCCTACCAGGATGGCGTTTTCGTTCCCTGAAAGCAAACACAGAGGATAAGGATGAGATTCTTCCCGATGCTATTCGGACTCCAATTGGGCTTGGAATTCTTGGGTAAAACATGGGGAAAATTATTTACTTTTAAATAAGTAATGCAAGTAAAAGCCCTAGATTATTTCTATACAGAAAACAGTTATGTTCTCTGCATGAGCGAGAGCAAATCTCAGATTGACTAAATTTAATTTAAAACTGCTGTCTTTAAATAATTCCGCTTTTTAGCAAAAGATAATATTTGTTGTGGTTTAGGGTTACATCAATGACTTAAGCATTGGTGACTTTTATATGTGTAATGGTCAGCATAGACAGATTTCTTGATATTTAAGAGAGGAATATGCTGTCATCAAAGTGACCTCTTTCCAGAAAAGTCCATGATTGTTCCAGTATTACAATGCCTAGCCTTGTTCTGCATGTAATACTACAGTATAGCTTTGTAGACTTGTAGACAGTGTGCTTGACTCTCTTGCCTGCAGCACAGACCTCTCTCAAATTACAAATGCATGGCCAGAATATTACATACAAAGTAGTTATTCTAAAAATATTTATTTAAAATGATAACAATAAAAAAAAAAAAAATCAACAGGCCTATTTAGATTTTTATTTAAACCTTATTTATAGTATGAGCTACCCAGTTCTCCTTTATGTTGGCCAAACTGCTGTAATATGATTTTATACATCTTTTTTCTGTTTTTTTTTAAATCGATAGGGTTAGGTCCATCTAATACATTGTGTAGCCAACAAGGGACTACATTCAGTATAGTCAAAACAATGTATACTTTTAGACAGGATTACTTTTAGAAAGGTATACCTCGTAGGTAGAAGCTGTGGTTAAGAATACTAAATAAAAAAAAAAAGTTTTGCAAACATTACAAATGATCATTGAATGTTCAAGTGCTCAAAACCAGGCCCAGAGCCCTCAGTCACCAAGGTTCTACATTTACATGACATCAATTGTCAGACGCTTTAACTAAAAGTGACTAACAAGTATCTCAACTAGGTGGCTGAAGTCAGAGCACAGGGTTGGCTACAGAATTCCTAGAGTAATGAGGATTTAAGACCCACTAAACAAGATAAAATATATTCACTATACTTATTAAATTACTTGGGGTGGTACTGTGGCTTAGGGATTAAGCAAGTTCGCCTCTCAGCACACGAGATCCAGGTTTGAGTTTCCATGTTCTTCCCATGTCTGCATAGAACTCCATGTTCTCTGGTTAACTCCCACAGTCCAAAAACATTCAATCATTCATTATCTTCCCCTTAATGTTTTACTATGGACGTGGGGGAGGGGGAGGGGTTTACCCATTTATACACGAACTGACACACACACACACACACACTATATAGGGCAATTTAGAGCATTGAAATTTACCTTGAATCCATATCTTTGGACTGATGGAGGAAACAAAAGAAGCATAAGTAAACCCAGGTGGACACGGAGAACATGGAAACTCCACTCAGATTGGGATTTAAACCAGGAATCCCCAGTGCTGAGAGGCGACCGTGCTAACTATTAGGCCACCGTGCTGCCCATCTAAAAACATGGATTCAAGATGAACAGGATTATTTTAATTGCCCTTATATACAGTATAGTGTGCATGTCTGCATTAGTGTGTGCCCAGTGATAGATTGGAGCCCTGTCCTGAGTAACTGCCCAGCACCTGAAATGTTCTCCCCTGGATGGAAACACAAAAACCTCCCACCCAAAAAGGATTAAGCAAACAATGATGAGTGAAGAATAATACTAATCAAAATGTAAGTCAAAATTAATAACTCATGAAACAAAATCAAAGTGGAAAATCACAGGCTGATCCAACTTCAGTGTAAATTCCTCAAGACAAATTAAAATGAGGCTCAGTAGTGTGTGTGGCCTCCATATGCCTGTATGACCTCCCTACAACACCTGGGCATGCTCATGATGAGGTGGTGGATGTTCTCTCCTACGGCTCCCTCCATGTCTCCTGTTTTCTGGAATCTGTTCCATCCTCTGGACTCGGTGCTGACAGACACAGCAAATCTTCTTCCCACAGCTTGCGTTGATGTGCCATCCTGAATAAGCCGCACTACCTGAGCAACTTCTGTGGGTTGTAGACAGCACCTCATGCTACCATTGTGGTGAGAGAAATGCAAGTGACATCAGCCAGAAAGGAGGAGAACAGAGAAACGGTCTGTCACCACCTGCAAAACCACGCCTTTGTAGGGGTTGTCTTGCTAAGTGTCTCTCATTTCTACCTTATGTCTGTTCCATTTGCACAAAAGCAAGTGAAAGTGATTGCTTCCTAACTGGACAGTTTGATGTCACAGAAGTGTGGTTCCCTTGTTACAAATTACATTGTGTTGTTTGAGTGTTCCCTTTATTTATTTATTTATTTATTGAGCAGTGTACATTGAATTTTGGAATGTGGGAGGAAACCGGTGAACCCGGAAAAAAATCTACACGGACACGGGGAGAACATGAAAACTCCCCCCAAATCGGGATTCGAAACGGGAATCCCCATCGCTGAGCGGCGAACCACTAACATTGATTCCAAATTAACTTAATATCCTCCTATATTATGTAGATTAAGTTACCCGAATCGCGCTATATGAAATACATCTAGACTGCGCATGCGTGTTGACCTTTCGTCGTTCTTCACTCCCGGAACAGGTCTGATTCAAAGTCACGCCTACCCGCCAACCGTCTTACCTGAAAGCTGTTTTTTTGTTTATTGAGCGGTGGGTTATGGAGGTAATATTGGTTTATTTACGCGACATTGAGTTTATGCTGTATGTGCGTGCATTAAATTAAAATTATATATGTTCATTAATTTTTAGCCTTATAACTCTCTGTACAGCTATCGCGCTAACGGCTCGGTTCTTGGCAGCGTTATCGTTTAACTTCCCATGAAAGCTAATGTTCTGTCAAAATGGATATAATCTGTCTTTGCAAAGTAGTCTAGCTTCAACTGCTATATAATTCAGCCCCACAATGAGCCGGCTGTTTAAAAGAATGACTTCGCCCGCCGTTGCCACCTGCTGTACTACTTAGTAGAGCAAATTGAATTGAGACACAGACTGTGTGTTCGTTTCAACAAGTCACGGCTTATTTTTCGTTGCTACAGTAACTTTGTGCATAACGTTTGTATCTTACAGGTGGTAAGTTTGCACCGAATGTATTCGAATAGTTACCCCAAATTGTGCTATTTAACTCTTTAGCAAAACCGTGATATTCGAAGACATTGTAGCTAAAATCTAGAAGCTGACTTAATAGAAGTATAATAATAAGCCGGCTTCGTCACAAATTTTATGATTACGTTACATAAATTACGTTTTTATCTAAAGCGACTTCCAAGTATCCCATTTGATAGTTGGGGTAAGAACACATGGTTACATACAGAATCCCTGGAGCAATAAGGGTTATGGGTCTTGGTCAAGGACCCACATTAGTAAATTCAGTGGACCTGGGATTTGAACCCACAACCCTTAGATTACTAGCCCAACACCCTAACCACTTAGACACCAAACCCTTAATACTCCATCAAGTGGCTCTTGTGTTAATGACATGCAGCTTTAAACCTAATGGGTTTGTATCACTGCTAATACGCTTGGATTTGTTTTGTGTACTTAATTA
>JAOUQT010344365.1:0-12703 GCA_025769995.1 Xyliphius kryptos | reverse complement strand
TCTACTTCGTGGAGGTAAAAGCACAAGGTTGTTCCTTGCAGTCAGTTATGGCTGGTGGGGTAATAAAGAATATGACTAGGGCTGAATAAAGACACCCAGTATCTATCTGTCTTTCCATCTAGCTTCGAGATTCAGTGTAGCTTTATTGGCATGACTGTATGCACAACAATATTGCCAAAGCTTTACAAAAATAATAATTAAAAAAAAAATCCAAAAAAGCAACTCAATAAATGACAACACAATTGAATAACTATGAGATAACTAAGAATAGAA
This sequence comes from Xyliphius kryptos, assembly GCA_025769995.1. NCBI lineage: Eukaryota > Metazoa > Chordata > Actinopteri > Siluriformes > Aspredinidae > Xyliphius > Xyliphius kryptos. The sequence goes on along the minus strand of JAOUQT010344365.1, from coordinate 12,430 downwards.
ATGAAGATTATAAAATAAGTTTTAACATTATAGAATTAAAATAATATATTTATAAATGTACTAAAAATTTTACATAAACCATATATTTTAACTGTCTGTCTGTCTGATGATTAAGTCATTAACCGAGAAGAACACAATTACAGTACTGAAAATCTATGTGTCAGCTAGCTGTAAAGTATTGGTCCCCCAAGTGCAAGCTGATTGCTTAATTATGCATTTCAACAACATATTTATATTATGCTTTAATTGTATTAACAAGATTTTACTTGAATTGTAATGGATGTTAACTATTTGTAAGGATGGACCCTGATATTGGATCAGATTGTCCGGATTGCGCCCTCTAAAATGAATGTGCTGTGCAGCCGTGGTATTTCAAAGCGTTTTCACTCAAAACCAGTCAATCAATTTCAATAAGGACTTGTGCGAGGTAGCCAGTATGTTGGAACAGAACAGGACCTTCCCTAAACTATTATAACAAAGTTGCATTGTCTAAAATGTTGTATTAATATTTGATTCATCAAAACAAGGGGTGTCTGAAGGGGTGTCCAAATCCAGATTGTCAGAACAAAGTCAAAGCCAAATCTGTTCAAGAGCTAATTCTTCTTTGTATGACAATGGCTGTTATACACTCACCGGCCATTTTATTAGGTACATCTCCTCAGTTCTTCGCTGTCTGATTTTTTTTAGTTCCACTGATCACATATATGTAGTACCACTATTACAGACTGTAGTCCATCTATTTTGCTACATACTTTGTAAGTCCATTTTAGAATTTTTCGTCGATGCTCAGAACCCCATACAGAGGAGGGTATTAGGATGGTGGATGATTCTCACTTCTGCAATGATACTGACATGGTGGTGGTGTGTTAGTGTATGTGGTGCTGGTATGAGTTGATTAGACACAGCGATGCTGCTGCACAGAGAACAGTACACCAGTCAAAACAACCCAATAATACCCATTCTGTGGGGGTCTTGGTCATCAGAAAAAAGAGTTAAGAGGACTAACAAAGTATGTAGAGAAATCGATAGACCACAGAATCTACAATGGAGGAAATAAGTATTTGATCCCCCCACTGACTAAAAGTTTTATTACAAAAAAATAAATGAAACGTCTCATAAATTATGTCAGCTTTATTTTAACGGTGACACATAGAATATCAAAAGAAAAACTGGGAAAATTACATGACATGAGAAATAAAAAATTATTTGACCCCCTAGTAAAACAATAGATTTGCCATTTAATACTTAGTGGCAAATCTATTGCAAGCACAGCAGGCAGACGCATATTGTAGTTTTTTATAACGTTTGCTCACATTTCAGGAGTAAGCTTTGCCCACTTTTCTCTGCAGATTATCTCCAAAATCCTCAAGGTTTTTAGGTATGCTTTTGGAAACGTGAAGCTTCAGCTCTCTCCATAGGTTTTTTATTGGATTGAGGTCAGAAGACTGGCTAGGCCACTCCATAACCTTGATATGCTTCTTATGGAGCCACTCCTTTGTTTCCTTGGCTGTATGTTTTGGGTTGTTGTCAAGACCAATCCACGACCCTTTTTCAGTGCCCTGGCGAAGGCAAGGAGGTTGTCACCCAGGATTTTGCAATACATGGCCCCGTTCAACTTCCCGTCGATGCCGTGAAGTTGGCCTGTGCCCTTAGAAGAAAAATACCCCCAGAACATAATGTATCCACCACCATGCTTGATGGTGGAGATTGTGTTTTTTGGGTATTCTGTACAAGTTCTGTATTTTTCTTTTTTTCAATCACGTTCAATTTTGGTCTCATCTGACCACAGCACCTTCTCCCAGTCTCTCTCGGAGAAATTAAAATGTTAATTGGCAAACTTAAGGTGGTCCTGCATGTGAGAATTTATGAGCAGAGGAACCTTGCGTGCACTGCAGGATTTTAAACCATTACATCTCCATTTTTTACCAATTTTTTTTTGAGACTGTGGTCCCAGTTGCCTTGAGATCATTAACCAGCTCCTCCCATGCAATTCTTGGCTGATTTTTAACTTTTCTCATGATCAAAGAGCCCCCAAAAGGTGATAACTTGCATATAGCTCCAGGTCTCGGTCAATTGACAGATATACTGTACTTTTTCCACTTCTGAATATTTGCACCAACAAATATTTGCACCAACAAATATTCACTACGGATCTGTATCTGTATCCGTATCTGTTCAACCATCTAAATTATCTGTATTCATATCTGTACTCAGAATTGGCAGGGCCTAATCCGAAAATGAGCAATAGTATAACCCGAAAGTTATTGTTGTTGAACATGAAGTGAGCGGGGCTTAAAGCTGGATCTCAAGTCTGAAATTGATATGGATTAATCAGAAGTTGCTGTATGTTTTGTTTATTTGACTATTTACAGAACAGCCTTAAATTTGAGATTCAGTTGTTCTGTGTTTCAAATTTAATTGTTCCGTGTTCCACCAGCCAAACCTAAAGAAAAAAAGACCAATTTCTGGGTATGACATAGAATTAACTGATGCTGAAACATTCACAAAGATTCATATATACAGTAGCAGTCAAAAGTTTAGACACACAGCCTTCTTGCTTAATTGTCTATTTTCCACCTACAATAATAGATGGACTTAGTTTTTCAATTACTGAGTGTAGTACATTTGTTTTTTTTGTTAACAGTGTGTTGGTTTTCTGTTGTCTATTGGTCAGGACCATCATAGAACAGGTATGATTTGGGTAGTGGTTCATTGTTAGTTCTGCAGTGAAACTGATGAGGTGAGGGTGTCCACAAACATATGGACTACAGTCTGTAGTTGTAGAACTAAAAAGTCCATTTTTACGGAAGAGTTGATCTGATTAAATGGCCAATAAGTGGAGCAAAAATTGCTATGTCCAAACTTTCGACTGGTAGTGTATATGATGACATCACACAACTTTTTCAAATTTAGAGAATGCATTTCTGTTATAGAAATGTACCATTTCACTGTATCCCAAATGTGCTTTATTTGATAGTGATCTGGTGAATGGACACCATATATGTACAAGTATTTCATTGTTATGTCCATAAAATCAGTTTTTAGATAATGATTTGTTTGCTGACGGTAGCCATCAGAAGGTGCTCTGAGGTCATAAGGGGATGAACATGGTCCAACAATACTTAGCGGTGTTTGAATGATGCACATTCGATTGCAAAAAGACCAAATTGTGCAAAAAATACATTTATCATAATATAAGCAGCATATATACATCATAATATAAGCAGCAGCCAGTGAAAACTCATGTCTTCTATTGTCTACTTTCATGAAGCCTATACACTTTAGCTATAGTTGCTTGTCCTTAGCTGACTTTAGTGGTACAAAATTAATAATACATAATTTGTGTGGTGTATTGTTTATTGCCAGTTTTGCAGTTACACTGATGCGGCAAGGGGTTTTTAGTGCAGTAGTGCTGCTGTAGTTTCATTTAAACACCTCAGTGACACTGCTGGAATGAGAATAATGCACCAACCAAATAACACCTGCTCTGTGGTGGCAATTACTCTGCTTTACTCAGATTAACTCTGAGTAAAATGATTAATTTACTAAATTACATAGATGTAAATTTAAATGTAGATGTAAATGTAAATACGTTTTTTTTTCAGTGAGTTCAATGTGTACTGTTGTTAATATATAGAGTGAAAGGCATGTCTTGGACATGTGGCAAGTCTATCACAGAGCAGTCAGATTGACAAACAAATTTAAACCCATGAGTTTTCAGTATGTTTTAAATTACAAATGGTTTGAACCTTTTTAAAAAAGGGTTTTAAACATTATTTGACTAAAGGTAGGCACACTATTTTTTAGTTACCCATGTTACTGAGTCTGGCCTTCACTGTTAGCATTCACTGTTCTTTATGGCAGCATTTTAGGGCTTTTCACTTTCAGCCAATAATTAATTCTTACACCAGAGCCTTATTAATAGACCAAGCTTCATCAGGCAAAGGATTAAGTGACTTGATTTTCAAATTTACAGCCAGGGAATAGCTTCTCCAACATTTCCAACTTTACAAATCCTTATTTAGTTCTATAAAACAATGTTTAAGTAACTACTCATAAATTTATGGGCACAATAAACTTATATGGATATTTGTAATCATAAAGAATGGCTTTTTGATGCTTTTCTGCCGATCTGCAGTTGATTTATTTCAGCAGTCTTTATCAGCAGTGACATCATGGCTTTAAAAAAGCTTAGGAAAAGTGCAGAGGCTCATAATGTCCTTTTATTTACTTTGTGACAACATTTAAAGGAGTACATTTGTGAGTTCACAGAGCTCTGAACTCAACCTCAGGGAACACTTAAGAATTTAATTTTTACTAGAGAGCGTAATCCTGTACATCATTTGTATACAACTTGTTTAAATGAATGCTGACAAACCCATGCATTTCAAAAGCATAAGCAAAGCATCCCAAAATAGTACAGGCTTTTAAAACTTAATAACATGGTTAATGATTTCATAGAATCCATCAAAGAAATCCAGTGTGTTCAAACATTTTTTATACCAATGTTCTAATTGTATCAAGGTTCATATCAGAGTTATACTCCATTGAACTTACCGTGGTTTAACCCATTCTTTCTTTTTATGTACAGCTCCCAATCCTAGCCTCATCCATGGTGAGTCTGTATTTCCTGGAGTTGACTGACTTCTTTAAGCCTGTGCATTCAGGCTACAGCTGCAACGACCGGAGCCTTAGCATGCCTTATATCGAGCCCACCAAGGAGGTTGTGCCGTTCCTCATGCTCTTCAGCCTGGCATTTGTAATACCTGCGGCTACAGTAAGTCATAAAGCATTACAGTGGTACATTAATTCTTCTAAATTCTTCTAAATTTTAACTGCCCAGGCTTTTCCCATTCAGCCAAAGATTAATTTGTATCTCTAATTTTAATTTTACAGTTACTAAACTACATGCAAATTTATGGGCACAATAATTTATTTACATACATTTAGTCAGTATTTAAATAATTATACTAATAAAATGAATTGTCCCTGTTACAGACTCTGAGTACCTGAGTTTAAGTTGTTTTAAAGATTAAAAAAAAATGTCAGCAATGACATCATGACTGAAAATGGTTGACAGGCAGAAGCTGAAAAAAGTCCAACCAAAAAACATTTTCCTGGTTTATACTATTTCTGGCTACCACTCTTGTTGTGTCTTTACTTAAATTTTTTTTTACTTACATTATCTGTTTATTTATCTTATGATCACCTGTGGCCTGATGTGAGTTGTTTTCCTTGTGTTCAATTACCATCTGCAACATGATAGAATACACCTCCAGACTGAATATACAATTCTCTTTTAGTAATTTTTTTTTCTTGACTATGACTATGCGTCTTGCCTGCTCTCTGTGATGGCACTGCACTGCAGTCCTTTGATTTGGAGTTCAGGGAATATTGTTTAGCTGGACTGGAATTTACTTATTGGGAGAAAACAATTCGAGTTTGCTGGGACAGGTCTTATATTTAGCAGGTCTTATATTCTTTCAGCATGCCTGGCTTGCTTCAGTGTTGAGATTTTGAAACTGTACTCATGGCAAAATTTTCATCTGTTATGAAAAAATTCCTACAATAAAAACTCTATGAGTGATGTTTGTGTCCATCTGCTGGGAAGACACTTTTAAGATGAGTGTGTCCAAATTGGTTTGCAATGAGAGCCTTCCAGTTTGTTTAAGTTGCAGTTAATGAATCTAAGCCTAAATCTTCTTTAGCTTTAGTCTTTGGCCCTGTAGACTGTGAAAGTGTGTTGAAATCTTTTAGCTCGGAGAGCATTCCTAATGTCGGATAAGTGTTTCTGAATCCTTCATCTCAAAATTTACCGATACCGAAATTTATGACGATAACCGACGTCATCTTGCTCATATCGGTATTTTTGGTATCTTAAAAAGATGAAAAGAAAAGTCGTTTTGTCGGCTACGTTTATGTTCCTTTAAGAGGCTGCGCGCCGTGTTGTCTGTAGGGTAGTCACGTGACTGCATGCTGCACTACCAGTGCGGACCCTAGGCGCAGTCTGGAGTCACGTGACCACCCCGTCCAGTCATTAACAAGTCGTGACGATGAGGTTGAATATGGAGAAGAAAACTTTAAATGCTGAAGCGGAAAGGACAGAGCTGGTGCAGGAGTCACATTTGATCTCTGGTCTATTCGCACGATGGACCCGTACCTTAGTTTGACTCTACATTACATAAATGGCAAAATGAAACTGCGTACCAGACGGCATATTTTCTAGCCGATCATACCGGGTTGATGCTCGGACAAGGTTTAAGAGCAATGCTGTTTGCATGGAACATCAAAAAAAAGGACTTCGTCGCTATTACGCTATTATATGACTATCCGATGCAGATAAAGCATTTTTCACGAGTACGAGCATTAAACGATTGAAACTCATGAATATCCGCGCTCATGTTTTCACGATCTGTGATTGGCCAGTCACACAGCGCGCCCGCCCCTCCGACCCTGCAGCGGGACTAACGTGCACACACACACACACACACACACACACACACACACACACACACACACACACACAGAGTTTGGTCCTCTCAGAGGTGTGTGAGTGTGAGGGGGGGTTATAAAGGTCACATTCTCCAAACTATTCACAAGGGTCTTATTGATGTGGCCTCTTGCTTTTCAGATGTCCTCCTGTGCTCACTGTACATCCAGCCGTGCCCCCCAGCACTTGATTCATCGGAACACAGATGTAAACTTATAGACAATATAATATAAACCCAGACATAATTTTGATTAAAAAGGGTCTGATCAGGTATAACGTAGATTGTCATGACATTTTAGACAGCAGGACACAGTTTGGGGAAGACCCAGCATGTGTGTGGATCATGCTGCAACATGCCATGGACTCAGATTCCATTTTTTCCTTTTTTCATTTGTATTTATAAAATCCTTTATCAAATTCAAAAGAGGAACTGGTTGTTCAGACTTTCACTTCCCAGACGTCTAACTGAAACTGACGGGAGGAACCAAAGAATAAAGGTGCATGATTTAAAACGAAACCATAGCAACCGCGTGCAATATTTTAAATGATGGTCCGGGACTGACCAATCAGAATCAGGGTGCTAATGTATACACTGTAATCAGACTGAGGAGCATTTTTCATGACTTTTCTCCTTCTTTTTCTCTTTAGTGCCTGAGTGGCTGGAGGTGGTGTGTGTATGCATGTGTGTGTGCGTGTGCGAGGATGAGCTCTAAGCGGAGTCTGTTTGTGCGCTTGGTGCCGTGTCGCTGTCTGCGCGGCGAGGAGGAGGCCATCACCTCTCTGGACTACAGCCACTGCAGTCTGGAGCAGGTGCCTAAGGAGATCTTTGGTTTCGAGAAGACGCTGGAGGAGCTCTACCTGGATGCCAATCAGATCGAAGAGCTTCCCAAAGTACGTCCTCCACGTGTCCTCCATCATCCACCCAAAAGTTATCATTTTGGTGGTGTGGGTCAAAAGTCCTTTTTAGACCCAGAAGTGCCCTATATGGGCAGAACTAGGACTGCTGGATGATGTCACAACCTCATTTGTCTATATATTTCACTTTATTTTAAGTTGATTTGCTATTTACCTCCTTTTTTTTCTGTAGCAACTGTTCAACTGCCAGTTACTGCATCGCCTGAGTCTGCCAGACAACGACCTCACCGTCCTGCCCCCCGCCATCGCTAACCTCATCAATCTCAGGGAGCTGGATGTCAGCAAGAACAGTAAGCAGCACCGGCCATTCCGCCGGACGATCCTCTTTACATTAATTATGGGGGCATCATTTATCAAATCCTCAGTCCTGCTTTAGTCTCGAAGACACGGTGTTGTTTTTTTCATCCTATAAGTGAAATACCATTATATACTGAGAATTTATATAAACATCACTGGTTCAATAATATGTGGACATTTTACAACGCTTACCAGAATTGTGTACCGCGTACCTGTATTGTGTACCGCGTACCTGTATTGTGTACCGCGTACCTGTATTGTGTACCGCGTACCAGTATTGTGTACCGCGTACCTGTATTGTGTACCGCGTACCTGTATTGTGTACCGCGTACCTGTATTGCGCACCGTTATAGCGTATAGCGCACTGCTGTACCGCACAGTTATAGCGCACCGCTATAGCACACCGTTATAGCGTACAGCGTACCGGTTTAGTGTGCCGCATACCTGTACCATGTAATAGACCGTAGGGCTTGTTTTAGGGTAAACCGTTTGTGAGTAGATAAATCACTGCGTCTCACATGATGTTCCCGTTTAAGAACCTGAATTTCAGATGGTTTGGGTTCCTGATGTTCTGGATCTGATTAAATTTAATCTTGTTAATATTCATTTAATGTCTTTAACGTTTTGTTACTGAGTTTCATGGGTAGCGAGTTGGTCCCTGTCTTCCTTCTCTTGCACCCGACCCCAGTCCTTCAGCCAGCCTTGATCTTATCGGCTTTCCGTGCCCGCGCCGTGCCGCCGTTCTCAACGTGACGTACAGCCGTTTCGTCTTCAGGCTTTGATTTGACAGACAGGTTGTGACCTGCACACTCTACTCTCACTTTCCTACCACGGCGAAATGCTAAACACAGCATTTCTCACCTCAGCCAAATGCAGAGGAACGGAATTTCCGTCAGCTGCTACTTGAGGTGGGTCACCCGAAGGGAGGTTCAGGTTTCATCTCGTTCTGGTTTTATTCGAACTCCATTTTTTTTTTTTTAAAGCTGTAGTTTATTCTGGTCCAGGTTCCAGTTTGTAGTACGGTGCACAGTACAGTACTTCACTATCCCACAATACACCTGGTCATGTAGTGTGCGTGAGGCACCCTGTACAGAATCCCCAGCCTGAATCACATGGTGGTTTCTCATGTTCTGGTGAACTTCAGTAGGACGTACTGCTTTAAGGAGGAGATTATAATTGAAAGTCTGACTGTGGGGAGCGTAGTTTATGAGGAGTGCCGTTATCTGCTGTTCTCATTCTGGAGATAAGAGACCGCGCCGTATCCGCTTCGGCATTCTCCACTGAGAGAAGATCAGTGGAATTATTGTGGAGTTGAAGCAGCTCCCATTGGAGGCCTTTCCGTTGTGCAACTGATTTATTAGTTCTGCAGGAGGTTCTCCTTCTGCTCGGTCACGCCTGCTGATGTGCACTGCATGCCTCCTCCTCCTCATCCTCCTTTTCATCCTCTGGTTTCTCTGTGCACAGTGTTCGAAGAAGCTATGTGATGAAACAAGGTCGTCCGTCATCTGTCACTAAATAACTCGTGCAGGAGGTGTGTGTGTGTGTGTGTGTGTGTGTGTGTGTGTGTCTGTTTTAGTTCTGAGCTCCGTCACCTCTTCAAGTGGAGGCTGCTTTACACAAAGCTGCAAACTAAACACTGATACTGATCTCAGGATGCAGCTTCACTGAGAACGTTCCGCTGCTCACTCAGCACTGCTGCAGGACTGCGCATCTGTCCGAGTCTCTTTTTCTCTTTGTGTGTCTGCCTCCTTATGTTTGTGTGTGCATTTGTGTGTATGTGTATATGAGCTCGCTTTGGTATAGAACGTCCACCGTATCTCCCTCAGTGTCTATGTGTGTAGTTACAGCAGAACAGATGTTGGGTGGCGGGTGGGGTTGGAGGATGGGTGGATTTAGGTGGTGGAGGGTTCGGTGGATGGTGGAGGTTGGATAGATGTAAAAGCAGAACCATGTAAACTGAGGGAACAGAGAGAGAACCATGAGGAGCCCTTATAGTTGCTGGATGTAGAACATTAACCATCTACATGAACTAAAGTACATTCCACAGATGAACTGTCACCATGGTAACAGTGCAAGTACCTCCTGGTTTAAACCGCCAACCTCTTTTAATATCGGTACCCCAGCGCCCCCTTTCTTTGCCCTGATGTGTCCCACCTGATACCCCTCTTCTTCTTCTTGAATGTTTTTAATCTGTGGGTTCCATTTCTTGCAGGTATACAGGAGTTCCCTGAAAACATCAAGAACTGTAAGCTGCTGGCGGTGGTGGAGGCCAGTGTTAACCCCATCTCTAAGTAAGTACAGCACTTTATTATTACATTATGAAATATAAGATTTGTATTGAATCTGAGGGTCCCAACAGATCCCTGATCGTTCTAACCCTCGTGTTCTCTCTGTGTTCAGGCTCCCTGAAGGTTTCACTCAGCTGCTCAGTTTAACGCAGCTCTATCTGAACGATGCTTTCCTGGAGTTCCTGCCCGCCAGCTTCGGCAGGTCAGTCAGAGAACATTGTTCAATACATCCAGGTTCCAAATGGATTATCCAATAAGGGGAGGGATGATTATATCCAAACAGAACTTACAGATTGTGTATATAATCAAGAAGGTTCATACATAATCTGTTAATAACAGAACCAAGTGTTAAGAGTTTTAAATAGCACCGTTTTCTATAATATGGAGGGAGAGAGAAACTATATTTTGATTCTCCTGTATGTTCCATACATACAGTGGGAATAAGGCATCTTGTATACCTATATACCAATAATGATTAGTGACTCACATTATCATAGTTTGATTCTCCAGTTTGACTTCTTTTTAATGTTAAATGACACACTGAACTGTTTACCCGAACTGTATTAATCTGCCCTTACTGCTCGCTCATTTCTCTTTCTCTCTCTCCTCTGATTCAGACTCACCAAACTGCAGATTCTGGAGCTGCGGGAGAACCAGCTGAGGATCTTGCCGAAGTGAGTCGAGCACCAGAGCAGAATCACTGACTCATTTCAATCATAATGTTCTTTCATTGATATGTGTGAAAGAAAGGCTCCAGCTGTAGAATGTGGAAAAGACCATTCTTATTTTAGCTGCGTATTTTATTGACTCTTAACACAAGCACCCCACCCCCACCTTATGCATTTCTTTTCTTTCCAAGGGTTATGTAAGATGCGCTTCATGAGACGTTTTATAATCCTCTTTACTGTTACGTGTGTGTGTGTGTGTGTGTGTGCGTGTGCGCGCGCGTGTGTGTGTGTGTGTGTGTGTGTGTACATGCTGATTTATTGACTGATTGAAAGACTGACAGCTGGATGAATTGGTAACTAAAGCCGTGAGGTGAGAGGATTAAATCAGACTAATGATCTCAGCTCTCTTATCATCCACCATCACTAACAGTAGAACCATAGTGTAACCACAGTAGAACCATAATAGAACTATAGTGTAGCCACAGTAGAACCATAGTAGAACCATAGTGTAACCACAGTAGAACCATAGTAGAACCATAGTGTAACCACAGTAGAACCATAGTGTAACCACAGTAGAACCATAATAGAACTATAGTGTAGCCACAGTAGAACCATAGTGTAACCACAGTAGAACCATAATAGAACTATAGTGTAGCCACAGTAAAACCACAGTAGAACCATAGTGTAACCACAGTAGAACCATAGTGTAACCATAATAGAACTATAGTGTAGCCACAGTAGAACCATAGTGTAACCACAGTAGAACCATAGTGTAACTACAGTGGAACCATTGTAGAACCACAGTGGAACCATTGTAGAACCATAGTGGAACCACAGTGGAACCATTGTAGAACCATAGTGGAACCACAGTGGAACCATTGTACAACCATAGTGTAACCACAGTAGAACCATAATAGAACTATAGTGTAGCCACAGTAGAACCATAGTACAACCATAGTGTAACCATAGTGTAACCACAGTAGAACCATAGTAGAACCATAGTGTAACTACAGTAGAACCATAGTAGAACCATAGTGTAACTACAGTGGAACCATTGTAGAACCATAGTGTAACCACAGTGGAACCATAGTATAACCATAGTAGAACCATAGTGTATCTACAATGGAACCATAGTAGAACCATAGTGTAACTACAGTGGAACCATAGTAGAACCATAGTGTAACTACAGTGGAACCATTGTAGAACCATAGTATAACCACAGTGGGACCATAGTATAACCATAGTAGAACCATAGTGTAACTACAGTAGAACCATAGTGTAACCACAGTAGAACCTCAGTAGAACCATAGTGTAACCACAGTAGAATCATAGTAGAACCATAGTGTAACCACAGTGGAACCTCAGTAGAACCATAGTGGAACCATGTACCGTCTGGCTCCTTCAGTCAGAAGCGTTCTGAGTGAGTCCTCTCTGAGTATAAATATGTACGTATGAGCGCCCCCTCTGGCTCAGTGTGGTTTGCCAGCAGCATTTGTTTACATTCTGCTGATAAAACTTTAAAACGAATCTCCGGCTCCTCTGTGTTTTTACTCCGCTGTGTTTCTGGATCCCGCGAGCCGCCGCTTCCAGACGGCACATGGTGCTGATTCAAAATAAGAGCATGCAGAGTCAGGGTTTCTCATCCAATCTCAGAGCTTTTCGATTTGCTCTGGAGGATCTTCCACAAAATCAGATATTACTCGCCTCTCTCCCTCAGAGCAGCGCTCTCTCACTCCCGCCCCCCCTCCCCCTCCCCCTCCCTCAGGTGGATT
>JAOUQT010344355.1:0-12703 GCA_025769995.1 Xyliphius kryptos | reverse complement strand
CCGTTTTCCCTCCCTGTAGATCTCACATTTTATGAGGGACCACAGGTTCTCTATGGGGTTTAGATCAGGTGAACAAGAGGGCCATGTCATTTACTAGCCAGCCACACTGTGTTGTCCTGCATGAAAAGCATGTTTTTCTTCAACGATACCGACTTCTTCCTGTACCACTGCTTGCAAGTGTCTTCCAGAAACTGACAGTAGGTCTGGGAGTTGAGCCTCACTCCATCCTCAACCAGAAAAGGCCCCACAAGGTCATCTTTGATGATACCAGCCCATAGCAGTACCCCATCTTCACCTTGCTGGCGTCTGAGTCGGAGTGGAGCTCTTTGCCCTTTACTGATCCAGCCTTGGGCTCATCAAGAGTCACCCTCATCTCATTAGTCCATAAAACCTTAGAAAAAAATCAGTCTTAAGATATTTCTTGGCCCAGTCTTTTTCAAAGGTGATCCTTTTTCAGTCTTTATTACCTTGGCCATGTCCCTGAGTATCGCGTACATTGTGCTTTTTGATACTCCAGTAAAGTTGCAGCTCTGAAATATGGCAACATAGCCAATAAGCCTACACGCTTCTTGCGACCAAGATGTCTTTTTGCCATGAAACACTGGATTGTTCTGTGATCACGTTTCAAAAGCTTGGCAATTTCAAAACTGCTGCATCTTTGCAAAACACCTCACAATTTTTTAATTTTCAGAGTCCGTCAAATCTTTTTTCTGACCAATTTTGACAAAGGAAAAGAAGTTGCCTAATAATTATGCACACGTTATATAGGGTGTTGATGTCATTAGACCACACACCTTCTCATTACAGAGATGCACATCAACTAATTTACTTAATTGGTATTTGGCTTTCAAGCCTATACAGCTTGGAGTAGGAGAACATGTATAAAAAGAATGATGTGATCAAAATACTCATTTGCCCAATAATACTGCACACAGTGTACTGGTGCAGCAATTAAAATTTGATTCATAATCACACAATTATGTAAACATTATTCCACAATAAAGCAAATACCGATAGAAAACAAGTAGTTAACATTGCATATTGTATCCTTAATATTTATCAAATTCATTATCAAATCAGGGAACAGTATTTTTGTTTCTTTTTTTGAAATTGATTTTTTACACTTTTGAGTTTTATATATACACTGCAGTATATGTACAAAAAAGTTCTTGGACAGTTTATGCTGTGAAATGAGTGAGAATAGTATGGGGAAGGGTATTTCTCTTTTACCCCAATGTACAAACAAGGTCCATCAATGCATGGTTGGAACAGTTTAAAGTGGAAGAACTAAAGGTGCCCACACAGAGTTCTGAAATAAACACCTTTGAGATCATCTATAATGGAGACTGCAAGTCAGGCCCTTTAGTCCAACATCAATGTGAAAAGGGTGAATAGACAGAGTGTCTGAATAGCTTTTCCAAACAAGTAAAAAATTTTATAGCCACAAAAGAAGGAACCAACCTAGATTTGGATGTAATAAAAGATCCTGATAAACACCTCAATTGTTAGTTCTTACCTAAAAATAACCCACTAATAAAAGTGTCCTGCCCCTGGCATGCTGTACGAAGCACCATGTAAGATGTAATAAAAGTATTAGAGGACAAATAACACAAACTGTGCCGCAACAAATTAACTGCTTTTTAACTCTGACTTTACATCTATAAGGTGTAGAAATAAGATGTAAATGTAAGCACAAAACCATCATGAATTTCCAAACTTTGGAGATATGGAATGAACTCCTTTTGAATATTTTAACACATCCATAAGGTTCCATATGTTATTGTTTGGTTTACACTTGATGTGCACCCCACTTGTTACTTGGTAAACATTGATATCCTGCCTTAAGGAAATACTGTTCCCATGAAGCGTAGTACATAATCTGCAACAATGCTTAAGTAGGTAGGTGTCAAAGTAACATCCAGATGAAAACCAGGACCCAAGGTTACCCAGCAAAACATTGCCCGAAGCATCACACTACATTCGCCGGATTTTCTTCTTTTCATACTGCATCCGGGTGCCATGTGTTCCATAGCTAAGATACACACATGAACCCAGTCATCTTCATAAAAGTATGATTAGCACTTTTGATGGTAAACAGAATCACCGGTCCGCAACATTCCGGTCCAAAACTTAAGAAGCCTTGATCTGCGATGTGCTCTTTTCCAAGCTTTTATTTTAAATACATAAATAAAACACGGCATATACTTTCTTAGCAATTTAAGTCACATTAGCTCATCTGGTAGATAAGTGTAAAATAAAAACTCAGCTAAAAACTCAGCTAACCTGAACTTTCAAAGCTAATGTAAATGCTGGGTCTTTTGTTTTATGAACTATATTGTAAATTTGCAACTAAATCAAAAAGGCATTTCCTATTTTTTTTATTTTATAAAATTACAATAAAATCAATAAATGTAGAAGTTAAATTTTTATAACTTGTAAGGAAGAAATCTATATATAGTATACTCCAAAAACAACAGTTATACCATGTGTATTAGCTATGATGTAAACCAGATGCGAATTCGTATATCAGAACTTCTGTGCTTCTTATCTGGGTCCTCTCCAGTTCCATCTGGCAGCCCGATCCTGATACTGATTGTTTCAATAATAGGGCAGTACTTTTTATTGACCACTTAGTTGTTAGTTAGCCAAGAAAGCCACAAAGTGGTTTCTAAAACAATTACATTTTAGAACATTTGAACTTCGTCTTGCTCTGTATGTTATTTATAATCCATTTGATGATGTACATAAAATCTTCTACACAGCTCTCCAACAATGTGTGTTGTGAAAAGTCATTATTTTAAGAAATGCTAAGTCAGAGCTTTGGTCTAGCAGTCTCTCTTTTTTTCAAAATATTTTCACAATGCAATTCCTATGTTCTTTCATGCTTGCACAGCAAAGAAGTTGGATAATTCATAGAACAAGCTACAGTATACTGCCAAAGGTATTCGCTCACCTGCCTTGACTCACATATGAGCTTAAATGTCATCTCATTCCTAATCCATAGGGTTCATTATGACGTTGGTCCACCCTTTGCAGCTAGAGCAGGTTCAATTCTTCTGGGAAGGCTGTCCACAAGGTTCAGGAGTGTGTTAATGGAATTTTTTTGACCATTCTTTCTGAAGCGCATTTGTGAGGTCACACACTAAAGTTGGACGAGAAGGCCTGGCTTTCATTCCATCCATCCATCCATTATCTTTCGCTTATTTGCAACTCCACTAGAGTTGTGGAGGCGTTCCCCATGCCCATCCTGGGAAGAACATCTCTGGGCAGATGCACCCAGGACAGGGTACCAATCCATCGCCGGGTGCACATTTACAAATCCCCACATTAACTATATGGAGCAAGCCCAGCTCCTAAAAAACAACCCCACAACATAATTCCCCCTCCACCGAACTGTACACATGGAGTCAGACGCGATTCATCAATCCAGAGAATGTGTCTCCACTGCTCTAGAGTCCAGTGGAGGAGTGCTTTACACCAGTGCATCCGACACTTTGCATTGCACTTGGTGATTTACGGTTTGAATGCAGCTGCTCGACCATGGAAACCCATTCCATGTAGCTACCTGCCCACTGTTCTTGAGCTAATCTGAAGGCCACGTGAAGTTTAGAGTTCTATAGTGATTGGCTGCAGAAAGTTGGCGACCTCTTCGCACAAGGCGCGTCAACATCCGCTGACCCCGGTCCTTCAGTTTACATGGCCTACCACTTCGTAACGGTCATTCCCAAGCACTTCCATTTTTTTATAATACATCTGACAAATGACTGTTGAATATTTAGGAGCAAGGAAATTTCACAACTGGATTGGTTACACATGTGGCATCCTTTTACAGTTCCACACTGAAATTCACTAAGCTCACAAGAGCAACCCAATTCTTTTACAAATGTTTTTAAAAACAGTCTAGGCAGACGCATTCCTAGGTGCTTGATTTTATATGCCAGAGGCCATGGAGGTGATTGGAACATCTGATTCTGATAAGTTGGATGGGTGAGCAAATACTTTTGGCAATATACCTGGCAGTGTACCTATCTAGGAAAACTTAGTCAACTTACATTAAACCATAAATGTAATTTGACCACTGATTACTAATCAATTAACAAAATAATTTGCTTTAAGATGATATGAACAGGGCAGCACGGTTGCTTAGTGGTTAGCACGTTTGCCAATCAGCACTGGGGATTCCCAGTTCGAACATCGATCGGGGTGGAGTTTTCATGTTCTCCCCATGTCCTTGTGTGTTTTCCCCGATTTCCTCCAAAAAACATGGATGCAAGGTAAACTGAATGTTCTAAATTGCCTTTGTGTATGTGTGTGTGTGTGTGTGTGTGTGTGTGTGTGTGTGTGTGTGTCGTGATGGATTGACACCCTACCCTGGGTGTATCTGCCCAGCGCCTAAAACCTTCTCCCCTAGATGGACATGAGAAAACCCACCGTGACCCTGGTAGAGGATTAAGCGGAAGACAATGAATGAATATTATGAACAATACATTGACCAGTATCCTAATTTTAAAGTTCTTTTATCAGCATGTTAAAAGTTAAAACTTTATATTTGGAATAGATTCAGTTCCAAGCACTGTGGTTTCTTTTATCCTGGAAAAGATGTTGGAACAAATACTCCATGCTACAAGACGTTAGAAGTTAGGATGGTAGTTTTTGTTTCTTTCCTTTGAAACCCCAAGGCAAGAAAAAAAGGAAACTTTTTGTGATCGGTCTTATCGCAGAGGATAGGAAGCAATGCTGAATGGGATCCATTTAGCCAAATAGTTTCCTTCAGCTGGCAATGAATGTGAATTTTGGCTGAAGCATTAAACAGACTTTATTGTCCACTGCCTGGCAAAGAAAGAAACTTAAAACAAGAAATATCCAATCCAATCAGCAGTCTATTCAAGATAAAGTTCAGATACAAGTATGATAGATAGTACCATAGAATTTCAGCAACAACAAAAAAAAATGTGGACATAGGTTTACTGTTACTATATGAAAATAATTGGTAACGCTTTCATTGTCAGAAATTCTCTGAAGAAACTAAATCAAATTAAAAGGTTTTTGTCTTTGCCTTCAGTCTCCACTCACAACCCCATAGTTCATAACCACTGGTTTGTTTCAGCTCAGCTTAATGGAGTGTTTACTACAAGGAAGGTTAAGGGTTTATGGTGCATCAAATATTCTTACAATTTCACCTCTTGTACCCAATTTAAGGAAAGATTTGACACCCCCCACCCCCCCATCTTCCCACTTTTTTCAATATTTGCAGCTAAGGCATTATGAGCAAAAAATATATGATCTTTCTCACTTAAACCAAAAAACACACTTTATGAGCCTATAAGGGTTAATTAGTTTAATTAATTGGAATGACAACAGTGTGCAAAGCAGTAATCAAAGCAAAGTGTGGCTATTTTGAAGAAACTAGAATATAAAACACGTTTTCAGTCATTTCAACTTATTTGTTAAGTACATAACTCCACTCCATAACTCCATAGTTTTAATACCGTCGGTGAGAATTTACAATGTAGTCATGAAAATACAGAAAACGCATTTAATGAGAAAGTGTCCAAACTTTTGGCCTGTACTAAATACGTTTGTACTGTATGTATTAAAGACTATGTTATATAATTGATATTGCACTTGTACGTTTTTTATTTCATGTGATGAGTTGTAGAGTTTGATGGCCACAGGTAGGAATGATACAGACTTATTCAATTTAAAATGTTTTTTATTTTTTCAAAACCAAATTGAACAAAATTTACTCCCCAATGTGTGACAGATGTGATACTGCTGAGGGCTCTTTAACTCACATGATATGGGCAGGTCATGAGTTTGTGGATTATTGCAGGAATATTTTTAATTGGCTGTGAGAGGCACTACAGGGTCTGTATTTCATCTAACTACTAATTAGCTATACTTGGATACTTTGATAGAGTTGTTTCTCTATCTTTTCCTCAACATCAAGCTGTATTGGCTGGTATGGTTTTAGCCAAAAAAAGTTCCATGATAAAAGTATAAAATCACCTGATAAGCCTTGCTTTGATAGGTGGATCCATGAAATGTTATTTATTATACAAATGGATCAGCTTTGCTGCACTGAACCCAAACCATATTGATGCTTCTAGAAGGTTTGGGGTCAGGTTTTGAAGTACCCTAATTTTCTACCAGTCCTGGTTTGCTGTTATTATGTATTAAATTGGTATTATTATTATTGGTATTCATGCTCAAGTTTAGTGGGTATGTGAATGTAAGTACGTGTGTTTATGTATGCAAGTGTGACATCATGTAAACGTGTACACAGAACAGCCTTTTTTGTGGTTATTGTTTTAATGTATTTATCAGTTGGTTATTCATTGGTTTCACACAGTATTTCTTATTATTCTTCATTTAACGATTATTCCTATTACTATTTAGTTAGCTCTGTTCTCTATTTTTCCATCATCTTGTAGATTGTGCTTTGGATATTTGTGTGTTGGTTTTTATTTCCTTAAGAGTCGGTATCCCTAGTGTGTGTATTTTTCCCTTCAAATGGCAAGACTACAAAATGTTTGAAGCTGCAGTATTGTAAATACTTTGGCTTAGTTTGTTTAGATACAAGCGCAGGATTTTGGGTTATACTTAAGATCTTAGTTTGGGTCAATTTTTCAGAAAATACTACCTGATAAACGTCGGTGAGGTCAATATTTCTAATATTACTAAAACGTGATAAAAACATGGAACATGCAAATCAATTAGTGGTGGGAAAAATTAAGTGATGAGTAAAATTACTATAACTTGTATGTGGAATATGATTTACAGACGTTTGCACAGATGTAACCAGTGGACTTGTCTAGAAATAAATAAAATAAATATAAATAATAAATAAGTAAAAAAAATATATATATATTTTTGAAATAATCATGATTTGGGAAATCATTTAGATATAATAATGAGATGCAGTTTGACAGTATGAAAAAAAAAATGTTATGAAGGTCCTTATAACGTTTATTGAGCAAAATTACCACCTTTAAAGACACTCATTTTTACTATATTGGCCGTCTTTTGACCTTCAGAAGCACAGCAATGCAAAATTGTATAATTTGACAGGAATACTAACAGAACATATTACACACGTGCACGCCCCGCACACGCGCACGCACGAGAATAATAAAGTGCCCAGTCGACCCTCTGGGGTCGCTTTTTCCACCTGGGACATACAGTGTTCCAACCATTTAACTACCTAATCAAAAAGATCATTGCTTAGAAACAACAAATGACCAAAAATATTGTCGCAATCATATTAAATATTGTGGGAAAATCAATTAAATGACCAAAAACATTACTTTTTATTAATAGTTTTGGTTATATTATTTATAACTTTCATTGTAGCAGTAACAGTATTCTATTTTTATGTTTAAAAAATTAAATACAGAAGTTTTAGTCAAATATGATTTAGCATTAATTTGTCTAAAAAGAAAACTAAATCTATCATTAATCAAAACTAACTCATTGATTTAACATTATAATGTGTTACATTGTATGATGTCGTTTTGCAGAAGCTTTTATCCAAAGGGACAAGTACTTTGAGTTTGAATGCAGGGTTGGCCATCACACAACGCCCCAGGAGCAATAATGGTTAAGAATGCACACTGGTAGCTTTAGATGAATAGCCCCACAACCTATCCAGTGAGCTTCAATGCCAAAAAACAAAAACAGGAGGAGAGCATTTTACTTTAACACATCAAATGAACTTGAACAGTAACAGGACAACATTAGACTAAGCATCTGACTTGTTCTGGACATATTGCCTACCTTAAAACAGCAATTTACTTCATCATTAAGAGATCTTGTTTGCTGATAAAAATCCTTTCACATATTTATTATAATAAATACACAATCACAAAAAGACCTAAATTACTAGTACAAATGGTGTAGAAAACACAGATGAACATCTATGCTGCTCGTCTACTGTGACCTGGTAATGATTACTCATTAGATTAGTATAAGTAAAGAAATTTGCACCTTGCAGGTAATAAACACTCATCTATGTGGTATAAGGGGAAAAACAGCTCGTTTCCGCCATTTCATTTAGAGTAGTCAACACAAGGATGCTTGCTTTGTCTGACACCAACAACGGTCACAGGTGAAGCACTCATCTGAAAGATATTTTCCTCAAGAGCTTTGAGATTTGCTTTTACATCTAAGTATTAAGTTTAAAGTAGTTACAGGCACATCAATGACATGGATTTCATACTTAAATTTCTTTATATATACAAAGTCCTTGTCCCTAAATACAAAAACGCTTAATCAAGAACTAAAAAACACTCAAAAATAAATGAAAAAGGAATCCCAAGGCAAAACCCTGGAAAAAGCTATTGCACGTGAAATTACAGTTAACGATCAGTAGTATTATAACAAAGCTATAAGAGCATGTCACGTAAAATGACAAAGCACAAGGGTTAGTGGATGCTGAGCCACGTAATGTGCAGAGGTTGCCAAATGGACTCTAAAGAAGTGAAAACATGTTTTCGGAAGTAACAAATCACACTTCACACCATCTGGCAATCCATTAGAAGAGTCTAGTTTTGGTGGCGGCCAGGAGAAACGTGGAGAGAGGATTACGGTGCGTGTATGCCTCTCGAGATGGGCACTGCCCTTTAGTTGCACTGACAAAATCTCAATGCTTCAGCATACCAAAAAAATTGGAAACTCCAAAGCCCTCAGCATTTAACTTAAAATCATGACCATTTCCTTTTGTTTGCCACTATAAACACTCAGAGTATGTTACCCCTGTATGTTTCTCAGAAATGGCTAAACGTATTATTGACTTGACCACCATCAAATACATCATGCTAGCAAAGTCCTCTAAAGCTATCCCTCTCCAAAGAAATACAAAAACCTTAAAACTCAACACAGTGTGTGTCCGGCAAATGTGTCATTACCCTCTGTGAGTGTGTCTGGATGTGACCCCAGCAAGCATATCACCGCGTGGGAGCCCTGTGAAGGTGTCTCTGCACGTAACCCCAGCAACAAACAGTATTTTTTCTGCTCACTTAATGAGATATCATAACTTCACCTGGGTAAACTGGAAACAAACTGCAATTTAAAATGGATGTGCATTGTAAGAAAAACACAATAGTTCCTGCAAGTGAAAAAATAGAATGAGAACATTACATATATAATTATGTTTATGAGAGTGGTAGCTCAGTGGTTAGGGTGTTGGACTATCATTCAGCAGGTTGTGGGTTCAAATCCCAGGTCCATTAAAGTTACCAATGTGGGTCCTTAAGCAAGACCCTTACCCCTCATTGCTCCAGGGTGCTGTATCAACTCTGTGTTCTGACCCCAACCAAGTTGGGATACTTGTAAGTCGCTTTGGATAAAAGCATCTGCTAAATAACTAAATGTAATGTTTACATAATAATAACTTTTACAATTGGTCTTTTTTCCTGATGGTACATTTTTGTTTGTACAGTGTATATATTTTTTAAAACATCAAGTTTCTGATGTTCAACAAATATCCAGCTGTACGTCACTTTTGCATTTAGAATTCCTTAGGGTGGCATTTATTATTTACTGCAGGTACAACTCCTGAAAGGATGACTTGGTTGTCTGACAGACAGCTTATAAAGCTACCATTGATGAAGCACGTGTTTCACAGTCTTGCAAGGGGAACAATCTTTTCTTCATATAATTTTAAATAAAGATATCTTTGTCGTCTCAGAAGCACACGTATATATTCATACAAACAATATCATTTCCCTTAGGATCTTTCGGTGGATGTGATTGTTAACATGGTATACCACTCTTGATACAGTGTAATTAAGTGAGTGTATTAAAGGCCTGAGCTGTCTCCTCTGGAGCAGTGGCACATGACTGAAATGTAGTTATTACAGTGGTTCAGGCCCCACTAGCACAGGCCCTGTATTACACTGTAATGACAGAGGCTGGCAGTTATTTAAAGTTTATTTAGCTCCTGCCCTTTTGACCCAGCTTTAGCAATGGCGACATGGAGACTGTCAGTGAGGCCATGAGATCCTGCTTCCTGTCCTATCTTCACTTCCCTTGTGATTATTTAACAGGACTGATTTCAGTCAAGTCAAGCATATGTAGTTAAGGTCAAAATGTTACATACAGCTAGGTTTAATACTTTAAATAAAAATTGGAAACGAAATATACCTTTCACGTCCGCACATTTTTATAAATTTCTAAAAGTAGATAAATAAAAGTATTTAATTAATTGATTAATTAAATAAAATGAATAATAATAATAATTTTTCATTGGAATTTCTAGTATAGTAGAGGCATTTATTTTGTTGTATCCACGAGTGATTTATATGCCACTTCTGCACAGGTGTCAGCTGTTCAAGAACTTGTCAGCTTTTTCATTCATTGTTAAAACATAAATGTTTTAAAAAATATAAATAATAAAAACAGGTGCAACATCCAAAACTGATTGCAAATTTATTATAAACAATTCTCCTTCATGGCATTTATTTCTGGGACAAGACATTGATCACTGGTGACTAATGTAAATGATTTAAACCCAGAATATCAATTTAATTTTACTTTTTAATCAATAGATATCACTCTGTACTTGGTGCACAGAGAGAACAGAGTTCATTTTGGCTCATAATGTAATTTTATGGTACAATTATTATGCATAATCTTCAAAATAAATTACAAGGACCAATATATGGAGACTAAATTAGAAGTATTTGAGATTGCGAAGATGAGTGTAACTAAATAATTAAATAAATAAAAAAGAAGTATAATCAAACCAACTATGAGTTTTACTGAAAAGATATTTAAAAGCCCCTTACATTTAATTACAAATTATACATTACATTTAGCAGATAGCTTTATCCAAAATGACTTATAAATGAGAGAACAATACAAGTCACCAGTTCATGAGAAACCAGCTACACTGAAGTATCATTGAACCAGATTATTATGCGATCAGGCTTCAACCCCCCCACCACAGCACCACAATGCTAATTCTCACCACATATCGTTCACCACTGCTAAATGGAGGAAAGATCATTCCCACACTGTCTGTAAGGCTGAGTCACATTTTTAAGAAACATGTAAACAAGTCGCTTTAAATAAAAGTCTGCTAAATGACAATGTAATGTAAGGTCTTTTTTTTCTACAATAATAATAATACTAATAACTTCCTTAATACTGTCACAAATGTAAAAGTTCAGGTAGGAACGTAGTAGGAGTTTAAGTTTGTATCAGATTGATTATGCTTTTGTTAAAGTAATAAGAAAGCAAATGATGGAAATGCTAAATAAACTCAGTAATATATTCAAACAAGATTTTTTTTAATTTAAAACGTAATATGGAACCTTGACTGATGGTCATCTTAATTTCAAGCCCACTACCTCAAGTACCAACCCAAATAAAGGTAAACCTAGATTGATTAAAAAAAAAAGACAAAGAACAAATGACAAACTGTCAGTGACTCTGAACACAGTGCACTTAAAAAGAGAGACAGTGATTCAGAAAAGTAATAGACCCTGGGTAAAAACGGACAAGTTTTCACAAAGCCTTCCATGTGATGGCTATTTCAGACTCCTGTTTAGGTGTGCATTGTGGGTTTTTGAGTAAAGAGGGAACCAAAACATGCACTTAAAAGGGACGTTTGTTACTACACAAAGCCCCGGATGCATACAGGGACCATTCTTGCTGGCAGATAAGCAACCAAATTCCACTTCAATGTGTCCCAATATATTTCTGTCTAATTAAAACTAGCATTAAGGATAGTTGGTTAGAGAGCTTTACGGAAATAAAAAAAAAAAAGTAAGTAATCTATTTGCTTATTGTGCTTACACACAGAGGAAAGTGTCCTTCACATTTAACACATCCGTGCAGTAAAACACACACTGGTGAAGTGATCTAACCTTATTACAAAAAAAAAAAAAAAACAAGTGATAAGTGACATCTTGTGTGCTGACAGACTTTTGGAAAATCTACAATGCGTGTTGACTGGCACAGAATACAGACAAGTTCTGACACACAAACAGAACAGAAAGGTTTTATTTATTTATTATTAGGGGTTTAAGTATGAAGTGCTTGAGAGACTATTGTTTTTGTCTGACTTTCAGTGCACTTATGTCTTTGGGGGGTTTATATGTAGTTTATAATGGCTACATATGTCTAAAAGAACTTTGTAATGCATATGCAAATTAGTCCTTATATCATAATTTTATTTAAGTCATAGTCTCAATGGAGTCAGGTTAGTTTTAAATAAATAAAAACTTGTATTTTTATACACACACACACACACGCGCACGCGCACACACACACACACACCTCAAAAAAATAAAGGGAACACTAAAATAACACTTCCTAGATCTCAATGAATAAAATATTTCAGTTGGAAATCTTTATTTGGTAGATAGTGGAATGCATTAAGAACAAAAGAACCAAAACATGATCAAAATATAAATCAAAATGATTATTCCATGGAGATCTGGAATTGGAATCATACTCAAAATGACAGGCTGATCCAACTTCAGTGAAAATTCCTTAAGACAAGTTCAAATGAGGCTCAGTAGTGTGTGTCCTTCATGTGCCTGTATGACCTCCCTACAACGCCTGGGCATGCTCCTGATGAGGCGGTGGATGTTCTCTCTTATGGCCCCCTTCATATCTTTTGGTGTACTGGCCTGTCTCCTGGTATCTGCTCCATGCTCTGGACACTGTGCTGACAAACACAGCAAACCTTCTTTCC
>JAOUQT010344340.1:0-12704 GCA_025769995.1 Xyliphius kryptos | reverse complement strand
TTACCTTCATGTTTTTGGAATGTGGGAGGAAACCGGAGAACCCGGAGGAAACCCATGCAAACACGAGGAGAATATGGAAACTCCAACCGGATTGGGATTTGAACTAGGAATCCCCAGCGCTGAGAGGCGAATGTGCTAACCACTAAGCCACCGTGCCACCCTGCTGGGGAATAAAAATGTCAAATTAAAGCCTTGTACTCAGGACGTGGAAGAATTAGTGATGAGTCAGTGTGGACTTTGGTGTTTATTAAAGCAATAAGGCACGAGAGGGCGTGGCATTATTGTGAATAAACCACGAGAAAGAGTTGTTATAGCAGAGTGTCGTTACACCTCTTTCCGTGGTGTATTCACAATAGTGCACAACCTCGAGTGCCTTAGGTTATAAACTCACCACATAATCCAGTTTGTTTATTAAAATTAACCCTGACCGCAAGTCAATCAGCAATCAAATACTGCCATCTAGTGGTCACAGTGCAATAAGTAGTTTACGAAAAACTTTATAAAAAAATTATATATTGCGCATTCATACAAATGTGAAACGATCAGGGTGTGGGTTATTGTGAATGATGTCACGACTAGACAAGCGGCTCAGCCAATCAGATTTAAGGACCAGAACTACCTGTATTATTATAGATAAATTAGGTTGGATGTTGGGTAGCAAATAAGATGCAAATACAAACACAGGATCTCTGTGTGTGGGTATGTGTGTGTGTGTGTGTGTGTGTGTGTGTGTGTGTGTGTGTGTGTGTGTGTGAGCACATCCTTGGGTTTGCATGGTTGCAGGCGTTTTTAAATCTCCCATTAAAAGTGTAACATGAAACCCATGTGGGTGTGTACATGCGTCTGGAAAACTGCTGTAGTTGCTCTTCCGGAAGACATTCTTTGTGATCA
The DNA here is from genome assembly GCA_025769995.1 of Xyliphius kryptos. NCBI lineage: Eukaryota > Metazoa > Chordata > Actinopteri > Siluriformes > Aspredinidae > Xyliphius > Xyliphius kryptos. The sequence goes on along the minus strand of JAOUQT010344340.1, from coordinate 11,813 downwards.
GTAAACAGAACGGCGGATTAAACCGGGCTTGTGATTTAAAGAACGATAGAACCATAGCGAGATTAATCAGTGAGCGCTGAGTTACTGCAGGTCTGCGATACATGCGAGTGTTTAACGTTCTCATAATGTTCACATGATACTAGAGAACTGCTCAATTTATCAAACCCACCATCATTTCAGTGAAATTGCCCAGTAAGGAATTCCACATGGTTCCTTCAGTCTGAGGAGCTTCAGGAAGTTGTTTAAGGAGCTCGCCGTCATCGTGATGCTCTTCTTCATCCCTACAGGGCCCAGTGGGGTTGGATTCGTTCAGAACCCGCGTTCCTCCTCCTGATAAATCTAAAGATAAATCACGCTGCTTATCTGTCGATTGCGCTGTATCGGAAAGTCACACATGGAGCGGAGGGTGAGCCTCCCTCAGGGACGGGATGATGGTGAGAATGAGGATCTATAGGTCAGAGGTTATCTGTGGGCAAACACAAGGCCACTCTAATGTAATTATAATGGCGTTAGGTGTCAATACGGAGACAGACAAGACAGCCGCAACAGGAGGGTGTTTCATCACGTGCTGTAGAGAGCGTGTTGTTTTGGGTTTTGCGTATAAACTATTTAATTCCTAAATTCCATCATGTGAAGTCTGTTTGTGGAGCAACTCGGTGTTCCAATGCATATGGGATCGGAGGGTTAAATCTCTAAAGGTGTGTGGTTGAGTAGGACGGTTGATGTATTGATGAGGGCGTGTTAATGTGAGAGGTACTCAGGGGGTGGGGTGGAGGGGGGACACACACCGATACACTCAATGAGCCTGCAGGTCTGCAGATAGTGAGAGGCTCTTTTGTTGGCCTATCAGCCGTCGCGCTCCGCTTCGGGATCCCAAACTCTAAGAGAGGCAGAGCTTCATCCCAGTCCACAATAACTTCCATTAAACCTTCAGATGCAGCGATAACAACAAACGACTCAGATCAGCAACAGTGTCTCACTCGCAAGACACACTAGACTGAGACAGGGGCACTCCAGCACTTTGAGACCCCCCCCTTAATGGTCTTCTGCTCTTCTTCTGTACTCGTGTTCTGCTCCAAAAGTTTTTGAGAACTTAAAAACAGAATCCGTGAGCAAAAAATGTCTATTTTCTTTGTTGCACATTTTTCACGTGCTCTTTTCATTTTTTCGTTTGCGCTTCTTATTTTTTCGCCTGCGCTTTTATCTATCGCCCCCTCGCGTCTAAAAATTCTCATGTTTAACTTTTGTATTTAGGACCCTTTTTAACGAGTGGGCGGGATCTAGACAGTAATTGACTGCTCGAGAAAAGTCCAGCCTACCCAGCCGTGCTACACTATGACAAATTGTGGATTAACCCATTTTAAAAAATGTGACTGGAAAAAAAATAATAAAAATTAAAATAGCTGATAGAAGTAAACAAACTCTCAACTCATTTTTCAAAAACAAAACACGTTTGCGCATATTCGCTGATGTCGCCGAATGTGTAGCATGGCTGGGTGGGCTGGACTTATTTCGAGCAGCCAATTACTGTCTAGATCCCGCCCACCCGTTAAAACGGGTCCTGAATACAAAAATCGAACGTGAAAAATTTTAGCAGCGAGGGGGCGATAGAGAGAAGCGGAGGCGAAAAAATGAAAAGCGCAAGCGAAAAAATGTGCAACGAACAAAATAGACATGTTTTGCTTACGGATTCTGTTTTTAAGTTCTTAAAACTTTTGGACCTTTTCTGACACCATATACATGTAGACTTTAAATTGTTTCTGCGAAAAGTTCTCTTTGAAATTCTCCATGTCTGTGGTCTTTCCCTGCACCGTGCTGCTTCGCTCAAACCGCCGTTCCTCACAGCAGTATTTACTAAAAACACCGTGATGAGGATCAATTGTTATGAAAACAGTTTTCATTACTTACAGTTCGTACCGATGACCTTGTGATGCGTTTAAGCGCAACATTTCTGCCGGCGATCAACAAGTCTCCCAGCCGACGTGTTTTCTGAGCAATAAATCCTTCATTAAAAGTCTCTTTCACTCAAAAGCAGTGCTTTTCAGTCAGGGACAGTACACACTGTGCAATTCAATCTGCCTCACCTGAACGTACACTAATTATTTATACATAAATACGTCTATTTGCAGGGAAAAAAGCTCCATTTATTTTGCTCCCATTATGTCAAAATATACTTCAATAACATCACAGAATAGGAGGCTTTTGAGGATTAGCATTGCTTTAAAGCTGCGCTGCTCTTCCAGCGCATTTCTTTTAGACACGCTCGTAATTAATATCTATTTCCAAGCCTGGGCATTATGCCGCATTAAGAGCAGTCAAGAACTCATCTCCTTTAATCTTTACGAGGAACTGTGAGGAACCTTTTATGTTTTCTTCTTTTCTCCGCGGGTCTCAGCGGTGTTCTGTCCTCCTCCCAGTATTAATGCAGACTTCCAAGAGCGCTGCTGTTCTTAGCGTTTAATAGCATGTGGACCATATTATAATATCGTAGCATGATCATATAAATGCATGTAGAGATTATAGTTTGCGCCTTTGGACCACAAACACCGTCTGCTTTACTAATCTGTAGAGAGACTGGACACAAAGAAGATCATCAGTGTACCGCATCAGTGTTCTTACTCTGATAATAGTGACCGACGTTTAATAATCAGTCCTCATTTGTTGACTGACTTCTTATTGGTGTATTTTATTTAACAAATATAAAGAATTTAGGCCAATATCCAGTTTACATTTCTTTTTGGATCCTATAGGTTTGACCCCTCAGTGAACATTTTTGGCTTCTTGACAAAGTAGGTTTTGGTCTCTCTGAGTACCTTTGTATACCTGCTTTAACCTTTAAGTACCTTTTTAGTTGAATTTTAAGTATTTTTTGTCTCTCTTAATATCTTTTCAGTCAATTCTATAAATTGCTTATGCCTCTCTGAGAATCTTAGTAGTTTTTTACCCTTTGTGTACTGCTTTGACCTTTTGAATAACCTTTGTAATTCATTATAATGTTTTTTGCCCAATATTTTCAATCCTTTCTATCTGTTGCTTAGGCCCCTCTAAGTTAAATTTTCTGATTATTTATCTGTGTTTCTGAGAATTGGCCTTTTTGAATATACTTTATCTCCTCCGAGTATCATTTTGGCCTTTTTGAATATACTTTATCTCCTCCGAGTATCATTTTGGCCTTTTTGAGTATACTTTATCTCCTCCGAGTATCATTTTGGCCTCTTTGAGTATACTTTAGCTCTTCCTAGTATCATGTTGGTGTCTTTGTGTAGCTTTTAGCTTTGTTTAGCTATTATTATACAGTATCTCTGAGTCTGAATCCGGCCTCTCAGTATCTTAAGTTTTAGGTGATCTCCTTTACATCTCAGTTTGGTATTTTAAATGATTTGTTCTCTTTGCGTGTCTTTAAGGTTTTTGGTAATAATGAGTCCTGTTCATTCAGCCCCCCGGGTATCTTCTGACCTCTCTTAGTATTTTACTTAGTATCTTCTAAAGGGATTTCTTACGTAAACCGCAGCACACACTGCACACTCTATTATCTGTCTTTCACCACAAAGCATTTTAAATCACATACATATTCACATTTCATGTGTCTGAGCTGCAATCTGAGTGGGGTTTTTATAGAACACCCTCCGGTTGAATATAACGTTCTGAATCCATAGATTTTTAATATAAAGATTATTTAATTTAATGACACTAAGGTTTCTCCTAAAGTTGCCGAAAATTGAGTTTGTAAAAAGTAATGTGATTTCATGAAATTTGCACAGAGGCACCGAACCGCAGGTCTTCTGGGTAACCACGCGACTCGACGGTGTGTAAAAGCGTGGGGTGGCTCGTATCATCCGTCAGATGACAGCATGTTTTCTTTTATTGCAGCCTGGACGCGAATATTCTTTGCCTCGAACCTCTTGTTCAGCCGCATTACAGTATGGATGGATCTTGTTTGATTTTACGATGCCTCGAGGTGCTGTTCGTCCATCACGCTGCCTCAAAATGCAGCGACGGCTGACATGGGAAGGATTTGCCCCCTTTTCCTCCACATGTGGTTCCATATTAAAGTATTCATGATTTACACCTAAACATGTAAAGTGTGTATTTAACTGAAATGGAGTCAGAGACCCGTTCTCATCCCCTCTACCCCCTCCACATTCTCCTGCTTTAAATAATGAATCTGCTCACCCAGGAGAACCTTATTGATGTCTGATTTAGCCTGGAGGGCTGAGGGGTCTCACTCGTTCTAGTTTTCTCACTCTCTCTGTTTGGTCCCTGGAGGTATTTTCTTCTAAGCAAACGCGGAATGGAACATGCACAGTACACCCTCTTTAAAAACAGTCCTCCAGTACTGCTGTGTGTTTGTGTGTGTGTGTGTGTGTGTGTGTGTGTGTGTGTGTGTGTGTGTGAGTACTGTAGGCAAAATAGATCACTTCACTTTAACGTAACCAACCGCAACCATTCAACATGATTTTACTTTAAAACTTATTGAGTTGAATTGTGGGGATCAACTTGCGACTGTGAGCATCACAAGAGGGCCCTGCATATTATGACATAGGGTCATTCAGAAGACGCTTTCATCTAAAACTACTTCCTCGTACCCTAACTTGATATTCTGGAGCAATAAGGGTTAGGGTTCTTGGCCTGTGACGCAAAATTGGTAAGTCCAATGGACCTGGGATTTGGACCCCCCACCTTCAGATTAATAGCCTAGACATATACACATGCTGATTGAAGTAAACACATGTGCCTGGACCAGTAGGCATCCCTGTACATGGCGCCCGGGGAGCGATTGGCGTTTGGTGCCTTGCTCAAGGGCACTTCAGCCATAGTACATGGTGAGGACAGGAATCGAAACAGGGACCCTCAGGTCACAAGACTGGTTGTAGGCTTGTGGTTAAGGAACCTGCCTTCTGCCCTGAAGGTCCCTGGTTTGATTCCCGTTACCACCAAGTACTATGGCTGAAGTGTCCTTGAGGACGGCTCCCCGGGTGCCGTATACAGGGCAGCCCACCGCTCGCGACCCGTGCATGTGCTCACTTATATCTGTAGGTTGCACTGCACGGATGGGTTAAATGTGAAGGACAAATTCATTTGTGTATACTGGATAAAAGTGTGTATTTGTGTGGGACTTACACTCTCTTTACCCAGAACCTCTGTTCACACCGATTGCACTAAAACTCATGAATTAAAGTGAAGAACTAAAATCTTAGCAGGCGTGATGCCAAAATCCAAATATAAGATGGAAATGAGACAAGTGGCATGGTGAGGGTGGGGGATAAGGGTGGCGGTGGTGGGGGTGTTAGGAGACGACTGTTCCACCCTCCTACACTGTAATAGCTCCTTTTGCTCTAATGCACAGCGATATGGAGGAGCCTGGCAGGGAAGGAGACGAACGGGAAGCTGCAGATAGCGGATGTCTTCGCAGTTTCTTGTCACTGTCAGCTGTAATGAAATATGGATATGAATCAAACGAAACGGCGCAGACTCGCAGTTATTAGACTCAGCACTCTTTCTGGTGTTGAGCGGGTTCGGGGAAAAGAGTGTAACCAGCGAGGCGTGTTCGTATACACAAGGGACACACAGCTCATCTCATCTGTGTGCTCAGTCAGGTGTGTGTGTGTGTGTGTGTGTGTGTGTGTGTGGGTGTGTGTGGGTCCTGAATTGACTCCTTTGCCATTTTTCTATGCTAATAACAACAGGAGGGGGTGAAGTTGATGGGGAACAGTTGAGTCTGAAAGAAATCACTTCTGCGGGCGGCTTGTATCAAACACGGAAAATCAGCATCAGGGCACCGCTGATTTACACGGTGCCCTGAGCAAAATAACAACACCTGTGTGTGTGTGGTGGCACAATGGTGTAGTGCTTAGCACGCTCGTCTAGAACATGGGGATCCAGATTCGAATCCTGATCTTGGTGGCGTCTACGACTGCCCCATGAGCCTACAAATGCCCTACAAACCTACGACTGCCCCTATGAGCCTACAACTGCCCTACATATCTACGACTGCCCCATGAGCCTTCAACTGCCCCACAAACCTATGACAGCCCCAGAAACCTACGACTGCAAGCCTACGACTGCCTCATTAGCCGACAACTGCCCCACAAGCTGACGAGTTCCCCACAAGCTGACGAGTGCCCCGCAAGCCTACGACTGCCCCATAAACCGACAACTGCCCCACAAGCCGACGAGTGCCCCACAAGCCTACGATTGCCTCACAAAACTACGACTGCCCCTCAAGCCCACGACTGCCCCTCAAGCCCACGACTGCCCCACAAACCTATGACTGCAAGCCTACAACTGCCCCATAAGCCGACAACTGCCCCACAAGCTGACGAGTTCCCCACAAGCCTACGACTTCCTCACGCTCCTACGAATGCCTCACAAACCTACGACTGCCCCACAAGCCGATGACTGCCCCACAAACCGACGACTGCCTCACAAACCTACGACTGCCCCTCAAGCCTACAAATGCACTCAAGCCTACAACTGCCCCTGAAGCCTATGATTGCCTCACAATACTACGACTGCCCCACAAACCTACGACTGTCCCTTAAGCCTATGACTGCCCCTCAATCCTACGACTGCCCATAAAGCCTACGACTGCCCATTAAACCTATGACTGCCCCTCAATCCTACGACTGCCCATCAAGCCTATGACTGCCCCTCAATCCTACGACTGCCCCTCAATCCTACGACTGCCCATTAAGCCTGTAACTGCCCCTCAATCCTACGACTGCCTTGACCTGCATTTCAAACAACTCTATGTTGCAAGTTTGTTGTAACAGTTTGGGGAAGGCCTATATGCAGTCCAGCATTACGTACCCCAGTGCAGGGCAGGGTTGGGTGAGTTTGGTTTATTTGTTTTTGTACAGAAGTGCATGTCCTGGTGGCTGTACGGTCTTTAAACCCCTGTGTTCTTTAAGTACCTCCACTTCAGTTCATATACTGAAGCTCTGAGTGATGGACGTGTTAATGTCCACCACTGTGAGGTCATTAACCAAATACTTTAAGGCTCTAAAACTGATCCTTTAAAGGTTGCTGTAAATACTGGTTCTAGTAAACATTTAAAGGATAACAGAGAGAGGGGAACACATGCATGTGTAGAACCGAATAAGAACGAATTCCACCTGAGTGAAGGACAGAAATTAAAGTCAGCTTTAAAGTGCAACGGTTTATGTAAATGAGCTTGCAAATGAGGGGGCACTGTGGAGGTAAAAGTGCCCTCTTTTAATCAGGGAATCAAATCCGTCACAGGGTGTAAAGAGACGGACGGACAGAAGGACGGAGGGAGGGGGACTAAATCAGTGGCGTATTCGCCAAAATCGCGGCTCCCCGCTGGGGACTTAACTATAGCCTGGGTCCTGTTTCTCTGCTCTCCCTCGCGACTGGGGGGCTTTGTCTCAGAGATTCCCAATCAGCCTGGATTCAGTGTGGTATTACCTCTGGAGGGCATTAAGGGAAGGAACACACACATGCACACACACACACACACACACACAGTCACTGAAGCTTTTATATAGTTTTATTTAAGTATTATATACAGTAACATTCCAGCAGCACTGCTGCGTCTGATCCACCGTTGTCAGTGCAACAAAAACGCTACCGCCATGTTGCTGCCCCATTTAAGGCCTAATAATGTACCATCACCCAAATACCACCTGCTTTATGGTGAAACTAACAAAGTTAATAGACAATCTGTACCATAAGTACCAAAGCCCTTTTACATTTGGTATTGTGATTCCCTGTTATTTCCTTGGAAAAACGTAAGTAATTCTCACCTTCCTGTGTTAAATGGTTTGTTTGATATCATCATCGAACGCTAGACCCGAGAACCTACAAGGCTGAAACTTGGCACAGTCATTACCTACCATGTCCATGGAAAAGGGGTTCTGGCTTCCCTACATTCGTTTGTTTGTTCGCTATCACCATGGAATGCAACACCTCGGCGAGTATTTTTTAAGTGTCAAAAACCTCACTTTATAAATATGTGATAATTTTAAATATATAAACTCTCACTCATTCAAAAACAATTGCATTTCAATTTTCACGTTGTTGTTAAGTTCTCCAGCGTACTGCAGCACGGCTAGTCCGCTAGTATCTATAACAGGCGTGGGCAAATGTTTTGACTCATGGGCCACATTGGAACTAAAAAAAGTGATATAAATGACATGAAAATAATATTACATAAGAGGTTTGGATCCTTACATGGATATGTAAAGCTTATTCTGCAAATTTTTATCTTTTTTTATTACGTTCAGTATTCAGTGCCTGAAAATGACCTCAAAACTCCGCCTTTTTCTTTAACGTGCTGACTATATCTTTGTTAATCAGTTCCCCAAGGTGAGGCTCTGTCCTTTTTTTAATGTGACAATGACTCAAAAAAATAAAGAGGGCGCCCTGGGGATCCAGGTTCGAATGCTAATTTGGGTTCTTAGCGTGGGTTTCCTACGGGTTTCTGGTTTTCTCCTACAGTCCAAAAACATGGATTCAAGGTGAATTAAATGCTTTAAAGTGCCCCCATAAATTGTGTGTGGGTGTTGAAACGTTCTCTCTTGGAAGGGCACGGGGTACCCCCCCCCCACAACACTCATAGCGGTAATGGCTAGTTTATAGCACGTTTCCCTCTAGGCGCTGGAGATCCTGGTTTGAATCCAGATCTGGGTGGAGTTTCCATGTCCTTCCTGTGTCTGTGTGAGGTTCTTCGGGTTTTTTGTTTTTTTCACACTGTCCAAAACCATCAATGCAAGGTGAATTGGTTTGCTTTCAGTTGCACTTGTGTGTGTCTGTGTGAGTGTGTGCCAAACAATGGATTGGGGCCCTGTTCTGGGTGTATCCCAGAAACATTCTACTCTGGATGGGCATCGGAACCCGCGACCCGATTATAGTATAGGATTAAGAAGATAATTGGAGGAGATATGCTGTGACTTCTAGTTCCTCTTGCATTCTCTTTCTCAGACACACACACACACACACACACAAACACTTCATCATTTGATCCACCACCCCATGTTTAAATTCCTAGGTTTCCAGCAGGGGCAGCACTGATGATTCGAGCTCCATTCTTCTGTCTCACAATAAAAAAATCTCAACTAATCAGCACAACAACTACAACCACAGCCACTAAAACTTTATGTGGTTCATTCCCAGCTGAGAGGAAGTGCAAAAAGCAGACATGTTTTTGAAACACAACCTAACTTTCATGACACATCCTGTTTACTTTACGGACGGCGTTCACGTGAGTCGCGCCGCAATCACAATTAAAGCCGCGGCCGCCTGTAAGCAACTAAATCAGTCGCGGCTCCCATAAGTGATAATGGAAAAGCTAATGACAGAGAAACATATGTTCACACATTAACTCGGCCCATTTGCATCCTTCTCTCTGGCTCTCGCTCTCTCACTCTATCTCACTTGTCAAAAAGAAAAAAAAGCTCCTGTTTTCTCCCCTCTGCTCCTCGGGTTGGTAATACAGACATTTGAAAGGAGGCTAAATGAAATAAATGCGCGCGTAATTAGCATGGACCGGACGAGGCGACCCCGCTCGAGGCCAGCGCTGAATGAAGATCTTTAATGGAATGCAGCGTAAGAAAAGTGCATACCTGTGCTAATTGCTTACTCGCTTGTCTAACGGCGCTTTTAGTACTCTTATAATGAACTTATTTTTCGGAGCGTAATGTAAACCATAATGAAATCTAATAAAAGTACAACATGCCAAGGCTTCTGCAGCAGCTGCGGTGTTCCAGCGCTTTCAGTCCGCCGCTAATGATCTGACATAACACAGTATTCTGGTATGTGTGAAATCAAAGAGTTGGAATGCTTGTGTTTGGAATGAACTGCACACTTTTTATAAAATGTGAAAGAAACAGTTCTCTCGCACAATATTTAAAAGATTCTTAACAAGTCGTTCTTTTGGAAATGACGGTTTAATGTAGCTTTAGCACGTGACTGCAGCCTCTGTTTACTCCAGCGTCCATAAGGACATAAAAGTTAATTACCCCCCCCCCCTCAGTCTCTTCAACGAACTGCCTCTCCTCAGGCTGCAATCAGCGTGATGTACTCCGAGTTCCACACAACACACAATCTCATGTTTTTATTGACTTTGGCTGAAAAAAAAACATGCATCGTTTCTTGCTTAGAAAGTTTTTCCGATCGGCTGAAATCAAAACTGAAATGAGGAGTCAGTCCGGATCCAGATCCACCACCACGCAGGAGCTTCCACAGAGAACATGATCCGAGGAAAGAATGTTGTCACATCTAGTAGAACATGATCTGTGTGAGTCACAGCACTGGGAATCCAGGTATCGAACCCCAATGTGGGTGGATTTTACATTTTCCCCCTGTGTCTTCATGGGTTTACTCCAGGTTCTGTGGTTTTCTCACAGTCCAAAAACATGGATTTAAGAAAAAATGGCTGCTCTACATTGACCCTATATAGCAGAAGTGGAGCCACAAAGAGAACATAGAGAACTTATGAGAGTATTAGAGAACACAGAGAGAGCATTCAATTCATCTTGAATCCATGTTTTTAGACAGTGGGTGGAAATTGGAGAACCTGAAGGAAGAAGAAATTGAAAACTTCTCCAAGATTGGGACTTGAATCAGAATCCGAATACTTTATTGATCACCGAGGGTTAAATGGCAGATGTTTCAGTTGCTCAGATTCAACTGGGAGTCACCAGCACTGAGAAGCGAACGTGCTAACCAGTAAGCCATCGTGCCACCCTCACCAAATACTCACTGTCTTAATATAAAAAGGAATATTATTATAAAGCTGTTCTCAGTTATTTTGGAGCTTTTTGTAAGAAATAAAAAAATGGCGATACCAAAAGAACTGGAAGAGGTAACCCAATTTCAGCCTTGTAGGTATTTGGAAGTGGGAGAATTAGTGAGTCAGTGAGTCAGTTAGTGATGGCTTTGCCTTTTATTAGTATAGATTTACATTATACTGAGGAGTGTAATCTGAGCTTTCTATACTTTTGAATCGCTGACAAATCATGATACTGAAAATATCCCTCATGTGTTCCCTATTTAAATATGTCACTGGATCCAGCAGGAGTATTATTACTGTATGGTGATAACGGATGTTTGGTGACTGACAGACTCCCTCTGGTTTTGAGTCTGTGCATCAGAGTTTTGATTGATAGAGCGCCGTTGGTACCCAGATGGCATCCGGTTACCCTATCAGTTCATTAGTAGGGAAAGAAAACTAAAAAATAACTGGTGTGTGTTTATACGACATTTGGATTAATTGTGTTATATATTCCGTCCCCGGGGCGACACAGTAGCTTAGTGGTCTTCTCAGCGCTGGGGATTTCATCCAGTTTGGTTGGAGTTTCCATGTTCTCCCCCTGTCCGTGTGGGTTTCCTTCGGGTTCTCCGGTTTTCTTCTACAGTCCAAAAACATGGATTCAAGGTAAATCGGCTGCTCTAAATTGCCTCTATTGTCTGTGTGTGTGAATGAGCGTGTGCGATAGATTGACGCACTGTTCTGGGTGTATTTGCTCAGACGTTCTTCCCTGGCCTGGGCCTGGGACCCCCTCCACCCCCTCGACCGTTTTAGAGGATTAATTGGAAGATGAATGAATGAAAGTATGTCTCTGAAATACCCGAGTCGTATTATGTCTTCATTCATTCATTCATTATCTTTCGCTTATTCCTTTATGAGGGTCGCGGTGGGGTTCCCCATGTCCATCTCAGGCACTGGGCAGATACACCCAGGACAGGGCGCCAACCCATCGCTGGGTACACACTCACTCACACACACATACACACACACTATACAGGGCAATTTAGAGCATTCAATTTACCTTCATGTTTTTGGAATGTGG
>JAOUQT010344333.1:0-12704 GCA_025769995.1 Xyliphius kryptos | reverse complement strand
TGTGTGTGTGTGTGTGTGTGTGTGTGTGTGTGTGTGTGTGTGTGTGTGTGTGTGTGTGTGTGAGTGTGTGAGTGAGAGAGAGAGAATGCTCACCCAGCATCGGTTTCCAACACAGGTCTATAAAGAAACCTCTATAAAGGCTGCCACCACACATGTTTTTGTCCTGGAAGCTGTGTCCACATACTTTTGGCTGTTTAGTATGGGCTTCATAAACCTGTCATTCCTTGTTCATGCTTTTGTGGATTCTAAAAAACTAATTCCATCACCCTTAAGCCTTTATTTAAATATATGTATCGTGATGGTTTAATCTGTTCTCCGTTTCATCTGTGTGTTTGTTAATTTCACTTTAAGTGTTTCATTCGGTTCAGCTGTTTTCCTCATTATGTTCACCACCTCTTGTGTCTTTAAATAGCCCTTCCTCCTGGGTGTCAGTGTTGGAACATTGGGATGCGTTCATGTCCTGTCGCTGTTTTTTCCTGTTTTTTCCCCCCCGATGTTCCCTGCATTAAACACTAGTTTTTGTATCACCTTCTGATACAAAAACTGGACATAACGTCACGATCAAGCAGTGCCATCCCAGCCGTGGCACTGCCTGATCGTGACGTTAGGTCCATCCGTCACTTCATCCATCCATTATCTTCCGCTCGTTCCTCTACTGGGGTCGCAGTGGGGTTCCCCATGTCCATCCAGGAGAGAACATCTTGGGTGCCAATCCATCGCTGGAAAAGGCCCACACAGACACAGGGAGGCTATGGAAACTCCACCCAGTTTGGGATTTGAACCTGGATCCCCAGCACTGAGAGGCGAACGTGCTAACCACTAAGCCACCGTGCCACCCTATTATCATTTAATCATGATCTTCCGCTTATTCCTCTATAAGGGCCACGGTGGGGTTCCCCATGCCCATCCAGGCGAAAACGTCTCTGGCGCTGGGCAGATGCACCCAGGATGCCAATCCATCGCTGGGTACACATTCACTCACACATCCACACACACAAACACACTCTATACAAGGCAATTTAGAGCATTCAGTTTACCTGGAATCCATGTTTTTGGAATGTGGGAGGAAACCGGAGAACCCGGAGGAAACCCACGCAAACTTGGGGAGGACATGGAAACTCCACCCAGATTGAGCTTCAAACCGGTAATCCCCAGCGCTGAGAGGCGAACATGCTAACCACTAAGCCACCATATTTTTATTATTATTTTTTTATTTAGCATAATTTGGGTGTATTTGAAGCTGTAGAATAAAGGAATAACATTGTGGGAGAGAACAAAGTGAGTAAAAACACAGAAAATGTGTCAAAACTACAAATGAACTATTTTCTAGGTTTTATAAATCCTCTGCTGTATAAATGTGGAGGGTTCCAACAACTTTGGATTGTTGTGAGTGGTGGTTGTCATAGCGATAAAACCAAGGAACATCACTTAGAACATCCGATCAGTTGTGTTCCGCCGAAACTCGGGTCGAGTTACAGAGCGCCCCCGAAATTGTCAGAAGATAAATTAAATAAGTACAAATAATTTCAGGTAAAAGAAATGTGTTTTAACCCCGAAATGTTTCACTTTTTGCCGAGATGTAATCATTTCCTGTGATTTATTCACAATAACACACAACCTTCAGTGTCTAATTGCTTTTACAAAATGCTTACAAACACAATATAATAAAAAAAAAAACGCGGTTGGATTCATAAATGTGTTTATTGAAAGCAAAATGAATAATCTGCTCTTCCACGACGTAATCTAGTTCGGTTTTTAAAGTGGTCGCTGAGTAACAGGTTTCCAGTTTCACTAAAAATCATAATACAGACATCTTGTGGCCAGTTTACAAAAAACAAATAGTTTTTTTACCAGAGCTGTGTATATATAATCATAAAATATATGATTTTTTTAAAATTTTCATTTAGTTATTTTTTTACAGACAAATCTGCAGATAATCATTCTATTATATTTGAAGTAAAGAATTGCAGGGGTTCAGTCAACGTAAAAATCTTTGATGTTAATAGAATACTTGTCTTAATGTTATTTTTGTTGGTCTTAAAAATGGACAACTTAAGAAAACCTGTAATCAAATTTATACATCTACCCTTAATCCCCCACAAGGGTCGCGGGGGGGTTCACCATGCCCATTAAAGGGAGAAAATCGTTGCGTTGGGCAACGATTTTAAGCGTTGGGCCCGTGACAGTGTGCCAATCTATTGCTGGGCAATTTAGAGCGTTTAATTTACCTGGAATCCTTGTTTTTGGAGTATGGGAGGAAACCGGAGAACCCGGAGGAAACCCATGCGGACTTGGGGATTACATGGAAACTCCACCAAGATCAGGAATTGAACTGGACCTCCCCAGCACTGAGAGGCAAATGTGCCAACCACTAAGCCTGCTGTGGCTGAAACAGTCATTTATCATATGTTAAAAATTGCGTTGGATCGTTTTACCATCAGAAGTTTGGCATGAAACACATTGTCGTGTTAATTTTTATTGTTCTCTTGATTTATTTCTTAGCGTGTGTTTCTGGGACTGAATATTTACCAGCAGGCGGCGTCATGGCTCACAGGTCAGTTACCGGTTTATCATATGTAAATCTATACACTATGGACAAAAGTATTGAGACACCTAACACCTACTCTTTACACATACCCTGTTACCCCGAAAATAGGATTGTGTCTTATATTTATTTTTGCTCCCAAAGATGCGCTAGGTCTTATTTTCAGGAGATGTTTAATTTTTTTCATAAAAAAGAATTTATATATACAAAAAACATTTATATACTGTACAGTAGTTGTACAGTAGTGGCTTCCTGCCACCAGGGGGAGCTCATCACAGCACACTCGGACAGCAGAGCAGGGACCACATACGGTATGGCGGCAGGCGACGAGATGATTGCTGACTGCACATTTCCAGGGCTCTGCATTTTACAATATACATTTTTTTATGAGATTATATTAAAGTCAAATCTCATCCAGCATCGGTTCCCAACACAGTTCTATAAATAACTTTATACGAATATTTTTAACCAATAGGACACTTTATAAGACTAGAGCGCGGCATTAATATGAGTCAATCACGAGAAAGAGGTGTTGATTGGCCCGACGCATTGCGGAGTACAGTTACACTTCTTTCCCGTGATTTATACACAACCTTGAACGCCTCGTTGCTTTTAGAAAACGATGACAAACACAATATAATAAAAAAATAGCATTTGTCTTCCGCAATGTATTCTAGTCCGATTTTTAAAGTGAACGCCGCTCTAAGTAACAGGTTTCCGGTTTCTCTCACAATTCAAAAACTGCCATCTGGTGGACAAATTTTAGATTGCAGTTAAATAAAATAAAAAAAAAAAAAACTTGTATTGTATATCACGCATTAATACTAATATAAAATGCTCAGAAGTGTGTTCTTGTCCATAATGGAAAAACGGCTCAGCCAATCAGATTTAAGGAGCGTAACTACCCATTTTATAAAGGCGGTCACCACACATGGTTTTGTGTAATACATGATTTTAAAGTGGGATGTCCTGAAATCTGTGTCCACATACTTTTGGCTGTATAGTACAGGTTTCTTAAAGCCGTTCTTCCTTGTCTATGTTGTGTATCTGGACTGATGTCTCCCAGCACGTATAACTCACTGTGGGCTGAAGCTCAGGCGGAACTGGGAGACCTTCTGAATCAGGAGCAGGAGCCGCCGAGGCCAGATCGAGACAGCGTGGCGTTCTTCCAGCGCCTCACCGGCCTTTACGTGCGCTACGTCCAGATCTTCAGAAAGCTGGAGGAGTCTTACGATCAGATCGTTCACCCCCAGAAGAGGAGACTGATCCGCGGGGTCCTAGATGGCGTGATGGGACGTGTTCTGGAACTCAAGAATGCAATGGTGGAGCTGGAGCTCTCTGAGTACCACTACATGGATGATGTCATCCAGGATCGGAAACTTACCCCAGTATGTGTCAAGTATATCATTATTGTATGGAATGGCATCAAAGCTTATCACAAATGTTTACAGTGGGGCCAAAAATAAGAATTGAATTGTGAATGGTGGTGAAAAATAAGTATTTGGTCAATAACAAAAGTTCAGCTCAATAGTTTGTAGCATAACCTTTGTTGACATTGACACAGGTCAAGCGTTGTGCGTCAGCCGGTGTGCACACACTGTAGCTGCTGTTTTGCTCCGTTCCTCCATGCAGGTCTCCTCTAGAGCGTGATGTTTTGGGGCTGTCGCTGGGCAACACGCACTTTCACCTCCCTCCACAAATGTTCTATGGGATTGAGGTCCGCAGACGGGATAGGCCACGGCAGGAGCTTGAAATGCTTTTTACGGAGCCGCTCCTTCTTGGCCAGAGTGGTGTGTTTGGGATCATTGTCTTGATGGAAGAGCCAGCCACATTCCATCTTCAATGCTCTCACTGATGAAAGAAGGTTTTAGCTTGAAATCCCACGATAAACATCTTTTTTGTTCTTTCCTTAACACGGATCAGTCGTCCTGTCACCTTTGCAGATAAACA
Source organism: Xyliphius kryptos (assembly GCA_025769995.1). Classification (NCBI taxonomy): domain Eukaryota; kingdom Metazoa; phylum Chordata; class Actinopteri; order Siluriformes; family Aspredinidae; genus Xyliphius; species Xyliphius kryptos. The sequence continues at coordinate 8,209 of JAOUQT010344333.1, read as the reverse complement.
GCTCCAAAGCATGATGTTTTCACCCCCATGCATCACAGTAGGTATGCTGTTTTTGGGACGCACCTCAGCATTCTTCTTCCTCCAAACACAACGAGATGAGTTTTTAGCATCACCACATGATGTTCTTCCGATCCTCTTCTGGATCATCCATATGCTCTCTACAAACTTCAGGCGGGTCTGGACATGTCCTGGCTTAAGCAGGGGGACACTCCAGGCACTGCAGGATGGGAGTCCTTCTGGGCGTAGTCTGTTACCGATGGTAGCCTTCGTTACTTTGGTCCCAGCTCTCTGCAGGTTGTTTAGCAGGTCCCACCGTGTAGTTCTGGGATTGTTGCTTACCGTTCTCATGATCATTTTGCCCCCACATCGAGGGAGATCTTTGATGGTCTTGTATGTCTTTCATTTTGTTGCTCCCACAGTTGATTTATTCACACCAACCTGCTATTGTAGATTCACTCTTCCCAGCATGCTGCAGCTCTACAGTTTTCTTCCTGGTGTCCTTCCACAGCTATTTGGTTTTGGCCGTGGTTGAGTTTGACTGCTTGAGGCTGTGATGAGGTGTCTTTTATACAGATAACGAGGACAAACCAGTGCCATTAATACAGCTAACGAGTGGAGGACAGAAGAAGTGACAGGTCTGTGAGAGACAAAGATCTTGCCCTGGTTTTATACTAAGCGATCTACGAGTATCCCATTTAATAGTTGGGGTCAGAACACAGGGTCACACATAGAATCCCTGGAGCAATGAGGGTTAAGGGTCTTGCTCAAGGACTCACATTGGTAACTTCAGTGGATCTGGGATTTGAACCCTCAACCTTCTGATTGATAATCCAACACCCTGAGCTACCAAACCCATAGTACATATTGCAGACCTCTTTCATCTTTTTAAGTTGGACCTCCATGCAGAACATGCACCATTAGCAGCTGACTAAAAACTTTTTGGAACCACTGGATAAATAAGAAGCTTAATTCATTGTGATTTTTGTAGGAGGCGCTGGAGATACCAATCCCAAGGTATTTCATCAGAGAGCGAAGCAAAGTGCTGCAGGAACGAAGCCAGATGCTCGCCAGCATCCTCAGCCTGATCGACAAGAAACCAGAGGTGCATCGATCAACCACCGCCGTTCAGCCCCCATCACATGACCACATAGTTCTAAGCTGTTTAAATCTTCTGGTAGGATGTAGGAGAGCGCATTCTGAGTCTGGAGGAGGCAATAAGGATCATTCAGGTGTCGGAGAGGGCACGGCAGGGTCGACTGAGGGCAAAGCTCATGCGAGAGGTCCAAAGGGATGAGGAGAGGCGCAGAAAGATAGCCCAGCAGACACTCACCCCTGAGCAGGGGGCAGTTCGAATCCAGAAGGTACAAACATGGAATTCAGATGGAACTCAACAGGAACTAAAGGGTTCACATTTTAAAAGGTTTCTGTTTTTTGGATCTTTATTATTAATTGTGCAGATTGAGAAGTCTGTAAAAAAAATAATTGGAAAAAAAATTACCGCAAGCGGCGATCCTGGGGTTCAAGTTGCATGTGGATGGTCCGGACAAAAAGACCGTAGGAAGGAAACTGGGAATTTTTGTGTGAAACATTTTTGAGTTTTATATTGTGACTGCCCGTGCGTTGCTACAGTGACGCACTTCAGAGACTGACCCTGACATTTGTTAATAGTTATTTTGAAGCGCATTTTGGATTGGGTCCCCCGGTGGGCCCCCCGGTGACTGTAAAAACAATCATGTACATCTCTGCCAAATTTGAAGTTTCTGGGATGTGTGGAAGGGCCCAATTAGAGTAGGGCCCATATTTTGAATTGGGGCCCCTGGTGGGCTGCCGTGGGATTTTTTGGAATTTTTGATATCTTTATAAGTGTAGAGGTTCTCCTATATATCTCTGCCAAATTTGAAGTTTGTGAGGTGATTGGAAGTGCCCAATTTAATCAGGGCCCGTGTTTCAGATTGGGTCTCCTGGTGAGCCCCCGGTGGGATTTTGAAAGCGACAACTGCATAGTTGTTCCAAGTGCATGGTGGGGGATGACGGTGCAAAGTTTCAATCTTGTAGGTAGTCTTGTAGGGAAGTAAGAGAGTTAGTGATGAGTGAGTGAGGGCTTTGGGTTTTATAGGTATAGAGAAGAAGACTTTGTAAAAACCTAATGTATGAAGCTGAAGGATTGGATTAAAACAAATATCCAACAATCTGAACCGATCTGTTCACGTCTAATGAGATGAAGAGTCTAAAACCTGAGGGATCCGACTTTCAGACTCTTTATTCTTTCGATTCTTCACTTAGAAGCAAAGTAAAGGTGATTAATGATCATAACGACACGTCTCCGCGATATTAAAATCAGAGCTCAGATCTACAGCAGTGCTGAACGTTCCGCTATGAACGTTATCTGCGCGGAAGCTCAAAACATAAATGTGGGACCCAACGCCGTACCGAAGTTTCCCTCTCTTTCCTGTTCCTTAAAAATAAAACCGGCAATCAAATTCTAATTAAAGCTAATTGCTGTACAGAATGAACTGAACTGATTCGATTCCCCGCCTTTTAAATGAATTTTTAAATCACGGGATGCGACTCAATATGGCACAGTTTGCCTCACAGCGCTCGGAGGAGGGTGCGCACCTCCTGTTCGTCCTGCGACGACGAGCTTTGCTTAATAAATTCTGTAAATGAGCTTGAGGAGGATGTGGGACTTGTATTAAACCATGATTTCATTTTCTCCAACTGTGCTTTTTAACAGAGAACTTTTAAAGTGAGTAGACGACCTCTGCGCCATTTAAATATCCGGCCTTGATGGCACCAACTTAAATACGAAGGAAAAGTAAAGAGGTTTTGACACCTTTGGTCCTCCATAATTAGTTTTGGTCCTCCATAATTAATTAGGGGCTCTTACAGAGGAGTTTTGTAGCATACCGTTCTAAAATGGCTCTTTTATTTTCATAGCGTTAACAGCGTCCACTATTTGGGGGGTGGGGGGTGGGTGTCTGTGGGAGCGGCAGGGCCTTCCAGTAAGTAAAAAGTGTAATGTTGTCCAAATTACATGGGAACCGAATGGAAGACGGGCGACACGGTGGCTTAATTTAACTTGAATCCATGTTTTTGGGCTGTGGGAGGAAAACAGAGAACCAGGAGGAAACCCACAAAGACACGGGGAGGACATGGACACTTAGAGCTGACAAGGTGGTTTAGGAGTTAGCTCCTTTGTCTCTCGGCGCATGAGGTTCACGGTTCGTATCCCAATCTGGGTGGAGTTTCCATGTCCTCCCCGTGTCTGCGTGGGTTTTCTCTGGATTCTCTGGTTTCCAAAAACATGGATTCATGGATTTGAGGAAACCCCTGCGGACACGGGGAGGACATGGAAACTTAAAGATGGCTTTAATATCATATATTCATCCATTATCTTCTGCTTAATCCTTTATTAGGGTTGCAGGGGGATTCCTCATGCCCATTCAGGGGAGAGAACGTTTCGGGCGCTGGGCAGATACACCCAGGACAGGGCCCAAACTATTGCTGGACACACACACAGACTATATGGGTCAACATAGAGCAGGTAATTTACCTTGAATCCATGTTTTTGGACTTTGGGAGGAAAACGGAGAACCAGGAGGAAACCCACGCAGACACGGGGAGGACATGGAAACTCCACCCAGATTGGGATACGATCTTGGCTGAACACTAAGCAACTGTGCCACACCTTTTTATTATTGCTATTGTTGCTGTTTTTTTTATTGTGTTTTTATGTTTTATATTTGTTTTGTTTTATACCCAGCTTTGGGCCATACAACTTTGTAAACTTTTGTGATGCTAATAAAGCTTTTAAAATTAAAATTGAAACAGAGAGAGAAAGATTTCTCTTATTTTTCTCACTTTTATTTACTTTTGTTGTCATTTGTTTTGTTACTTTTATTATATTTTGTATTGTTGTTATGCTTTGCCCATATTGTTTTACATACAGTTATGCCAATAAAGCTTGTTTAAATCTTGAGACACACAGAGAGAGAGAGAGAGAGAGAGAGCGGGTATCTGTGGAGTTGCGCCTCTGCGCTGCGGATAGTTGCGTCTGTCCTGGCGTTGCGCGCGGTTTCCTGCGGCTCCTCTTCAGTTGTGTGAGTGGGTTTGTGTGCAGTGAGCCGCTCTGCACCTCCGTCCTCAGTGCAGGGACCTCACATCTCTGAAACTTTACTGAACCACGTTGCTTTGCGGCTTTCAGTCTCCGTGTCGAAGCGGAACGCTGGCTTTGGATTGCGTCGGTCTGCGCGCTCGGACCAGGTGAGCTCTATTAATGATTATTCCACTTTCCCTTAATTTACTCCACTACTTTCTCTTTCTCACTCACTCAGTGCTTCGTTGTCAATTTTAAAATGAAAGTCGATTGTAACTTTAAAGAAAGTTTTGCTCGTTTGATTTCATATTTGCAGCTTTAAATAAATTATCCGAAAAAGTTTTCGCCTTAATGAAATTCAGCATGTTGTTAAAAACTTTAAGCCTCGTGTGTGTTTGAAGGTTCAGCACCGAACACGTAGTTTGTCTGCCTTTTCCTCCCCGTGCAGATTCTCTAAAGAAATCTAGTTACACCGAATTTAAAGTTTATTCAATCAAATGTGTTCCATCATCTGTAACACAAATCTCATCGTTTCACTCTGTATTTCATTCAAAACCAAAAACTAAGGATTTCAAACAACTGCAGTACACAGTTTTAGTTTTTTCAAATCAGATACGAGCACGTGATGTACAGCAATATTATAAACATGTTTAGCAATGAACTCTTATTAATAATAATGACATTTTTATTTATTGCTAAGTTTTTTAAGTATTTTTTTAAATGTATTTCCATTTTTTTTTAGAATGTTTTAAAGCTAATTAAAGGCCAGCCTGATTTAATAATTCAGTTAGATTCTTTAAAGTTTATTGAAATGATAACATTTTAAAGAAAATTCAGTAACGGTTTTGTTCTTAGTCATTAAATAAAAATGTCTTGTTTTGGCTTCTTTTATGATTTTATTTATTTTTCCACATTCAGCAGAGCTTTAGTTTAGTTTAGAACACATTAAGGTGAAAACATTATTATTGTTGTTATTATTATTATCAATTATTATTATTAGCAACATGGTGATAAAAGGCAGGGTATTTCCTGTGTGGGGTTTACATGTTCTCCCTCATTCATCTTTCCTCTCGCAGTTTTAAGATGCTAAAGTCAATGGTATTTTGTTATAAGTGTGCGCTTACTGTTTGACTTGCAATGGACAGACAACAGCAGTGTGTGAATGCCGGGAAAGGCTCCTTATGTACCTCTAATTGAAATGAGCACCTTAAAAAAGACCGAATTGACAAAATTATTGCTAATTTTATTATTCCAATAGGAATGTGTAGTGGGGTCAACTTTGGTATGTTCTCCAGTCATGTTTATTATACATATTTTTTCTGTGGGTGTTCTTTTGTTAACTGGCTTTGTGTGATGTCCTGAGATTACAGGAATATGAGATCTGAATCAGTGAATCTGTTTCATTTATGTAAATTGAACTCAGCATTTCATTTCCCTGATTTGAAAAAAATAATTAAGAAAAAAAATGTGTATTTTTTTTTGCTCTTAGCCACTTTTTCTTTTTCTGTACTTTCAGTTATTTACGGCTCACGTTTATACGTTCAGAGGTTTAAAGTCAGAATTAAATGATAAAAGAGAATAACTGATTAATTTTTTTTTTTTTTATTAGTTAATTTCTTGTTTTTATCTTTCAAACAGTCAATAAAAAAAGAATGGTGGTCCTGGGTTAGATTTGAGGTTTGCATGTTCTCCCTTTGGTCTTTATTTGTGATCTTACATTTGCATTAGACATTTGTGTCCTTGTTCCTGTCCTGTGATGGACTTTATTATATTTTGTTCCGTACGCAGTGGAGTCCACTCTTATCGATTCAACTAACGACTGTTTTAGCGATTAGTCAACGAGTCTAAACGATCAATTTTCTTTCAAAGAAAAGAACTAATAATCTGATGTAAGTTTATTTTATTTCGACACCAAACTGCAAAAAACCTACCTCTCCAGCAGAGTGACCGAACAAAAAAGAGGTTTTTTCAATTATTAAAACTATATTTGTTGTGTATATGACGTTCCATACACACGAAAAAACACAAATAGAAACTGTTACGGCGTCGTTGAAGGTGTTCCTGCATCGCGCCGGTGCTGCCATGATGCGCCATTAAAGATTCGAGTGTACAGATCACCTTTTGTCTTCTGCCACTTTAAAGTAACTCCATACTTTGGATGCTTTTGGCCTTGAAAAACTTTTGTGAAGCTCTGAGGAATCAGAATGGAACATTAATAAATATAAGATAAAAATGTTGATGTGGACCAATCGGGGCATTGTTTTTACAGTTTGCCGGTGACCTCGTGCTTTGGTTGCTGTGCTCCTTTGACAGTTTGTCTCACAGTTACTCCTCTGTTCCTCCTTCAGATGTATAAGATGAGCCATCTGTAGTTCTTCTCGCTGATCTCTCACCTCCGTCCATCACGTTGCTTCGACATGGACCTTCACCGCGCCACTTTCAAGATGGAAAACTCGCCCTACGTGCCAAGCACAATGGCTTCTCCAGCTCTCATGGTCCTGGCATCGAACGCCGAGTCTGATCGGGAGTCCTCCGGCGTCCCGTGCCAGGCTCCGCGTCTGTTCGGCGTCCCGGCCTCCCTGGAAAAAGATCTGCACCTCCCGTTCCCCGCTGGCTCCTACACCTTTTCCTCGGTGTATCACCGCCAAGGCGGGTTTACCCACCGCGATTTCCCTGCATCACTGCTCCACCTGCATCCGCAGTTTGCCCCGACTCCACTGAGCATGCTCGGCCACGGGGCAGTGGGTGCATTCCGACCGTTTTCCTCCCCGACGGAGGACCGAGACGGAGGAATTTATCAGTCCGCTTTCCTCCCCGCTAAGCGGTTGAAGGGATGCCTGGAGCGTAACTCATCTCCTCGGCTGCGATACACAGATGTGGAAGGAAAGGAGTTCGACTTTAGGGTGGGTCAGCTGCCCTCTGCGTCTCCGGTTGCCCTTCGAGGAGCTGAAGATCACGGGAAAAAGCTGTTTAGTGTGTCGGGCCTACTGGAATCAGAGAGTTCAGGACACTCAGAAGAGCACAAGGAATCATGTGAGTACACAATCTATATATATATATGTATTTTGTAATCACTATGTTGTCTGGAATTTTGAGACCTCTGGTTAAAAGTTGCAACTGCAGGCCGAAAACCGGTAGGCCGTTTGAACTGGGTGTCAGTCATATGAACCTAAACGTAATCAAAAATGAAGTTATTAACTTTTAAATGACCTTACGTTTAAATATCCACAATTTTTTATTTATTATACAGATTTATTAAATACGCGGATATGATCCGGTTTACTCAACGAGCACTTAAAACAGTCCCAAATTACAGACAGAATATTAAAATCCTGAACTTAAATCTCGTCGTCCAGCCGAGGGTCACACTGCTGCAGGCGGGGTAACAGATTTCAGTCCAAAAAGAATTGCGTTTTGTGCCGCTTCTACAGAATTATGAACTGTTTGTGTCATTGAGTAACAGGAATCACTTCCAAAGGGGCAAAACGTATAAAGTCAGCCACTGATTGTACGTTTTACTTAGAAAGACGAGAGAGGTCTGTGATTTTAGAGCAGTGATGTTTTGGGGCTGTCGCTGGGCAACACACACTTTCAACTCCCTCCACAAATTTTGAGTTCGAGTTCTGGAGATGAGCTAAGCCACTCCAGGAACCTAAAATGCATTTTTCGGTGCCTCTTCTCCGTTGTCTGAGCGGTGTGTTTCTGAACGTGGTCAGCCACGTTCCATCTTCAATGCTGTCACAGATGGAAGGACGTTTTGGCTTAAGATCTCAGGATACACGCCCCGTTCGTTCTTCCCTTAACACGGATCAGTCGTCCTGTCCCCAGAAGAAAGGCATCAAAGCACGATGTTTCCACCCCCATGCTTCACAGTAGGTATGCTGTTCTTGGGATGCAACTCGGCATTCTTCTCCAAACACGACAAGTTGAGTTTTTACCAAAAAGTTGATTTTCGTTGCACGATCTTCTCCCGATCCTCTTCTGGATCCTCCATATGCTCTCTACAAACTTCAGACGGGTCTGGACATGTCCTGGCTTAAGCAGTGGGACACGCCTGGCACTGCAGGATGGGAGTCCTTCTGGGCGTAGTCTGTTACCGATGGTAGCCTTTGT
>JAOUQT010344319.1:0-12704 GCA_025769995.1 Xyliphius kryptos | reverse complement strand
GAATACAGGTACTAGGTTGTTTCAGTGTTATATATATATATATATATATATATATAAAAACTAGTACATTTATTCCATTGCAAAGTATTAGCAAAAACAATAATAATAATTTAATTATCACACAACAAGGAATTTTATAGAATTAAAGGCAAGTGCACACAGTGCAAACAAAATTGCATGAGGATTGAAAGATATAATATCATAGTAGGTGGACTAGGAAAACATGAACATAACAATTTAAGCCATACAAGTATGAAATTTATAGAGACTTTCAAATATAACAGAGCTAAAATATAGAGCTATTTTAAAAAAAAATATATATTTGTATTGTGGTTTCTCCTTTTCTGCCTCAAAAAATATTTTCCTAATGTTAAAACAAACTTTTTTTTTTTTTACTGTCCCATTGTTTCTAAACAAAAATGTTGATTGTGATAAAGTATTTTGTTGTCATGTAAAATGTTGGGCGAAATTGTATACTAGGTATCGGTATCGTATCGAATATCACAATATTGGCCCTTTATTTACTTGGTATCGGATCGATACTAAAATTCTCGGTATCACCCACCTCTACTGTTGGCCTTTCTTTTGTACATTTTCCAGTGCGGAGTCAACTCATTACTTGGTCTCATACCTGTCTTTGTGCAGGACATCTGGACAGGCACCATTTAGATGTTGCATGGTAAATATTGGTGGCTGAAGCTAAACTTTGATGTTCAGCAGTTTGTTAAGTCTTGTTCGGTCTGTGCTGCTTGTAAGACTCCTAAGGCTCCACCGGCCATTAAGTTGGTGCCTCTTCCCGTTCCTTCGCGTCCTTGGCCTCATGTGGCCATTGATTTTGTTACTGACTTGCTCAAGTCTGAGGGTTTCACCACTGTTATTACTGTTATTGATCGCTTTTCTCGAGGGGTGAAATTTGTTTCTTTACTTCATCATCTGCTTTTAAGAGAGTGGAGATTTCGAAAAAAAAATGATTTTGCATTTCTGAGGACATTCCGTCTGATCGAGACTTTCAGTTTACCTCAGCTGTCTAGCGCTCATTTTTCAAGAAGTTGGGTAGCACCACCCGGGGAGCAATGGCCATTGTGAGAGAGCTGGGGACATTCTTGCGCATTTTTGTATTTCATTTTGTGGTTTCTTCTTGGGCTGAGCTTGCTCAGAATTCTTTGCACCATTCAGCTCCCACACCATTTCAATGTATCTTAAAGTATCAGCCCCCTTTTGTTCCTTGGGAACCTTCGGCTGCTCCGGCTGTTGATGACTGGTTCTCCTGGTATGATGGTATCTGGTCTCAGGTTCATCAGAGGATTGACCGGGTTCCTTTTCGTCGCAATAAATCTTTTGCTGACCGTTATCATAAGGCCCCTAGTTACTCCCTGGTTGATCGGGTTTGGGTGAGCTTGCGGGATTTCTGTTGTGAATCTGGTGCATGTAAGCTTCGACCTCGATATTTTGGCCCGGTGTTTCACATTTTGTTACTTAAGCCGTTCATACCTGGGCCACTTGAGAACGAGTTGTCTGAGGCATTGGTAAATAATCACGACACTGCCTTTCCGAACGGTAATTTGGTGTCATCCCTTCTGGATTTGTAGTTATTGCCTTTATCATGGGTTACGCTAAGTGATGTGTCTTTATAGCAGTTTCTACTGCCCATCGCATCTTCTACATTTGCTACTGTGACTATGTTTTGTACTTGGGGTGTGATTAAACCATTATTGTATGCATCATTCCTGAGAGTACTTAGTTAATTTACACATCACTGGCAAATGCATAAAGCACTAGTGTAACAAAAGTTTTACCTTTTTCGAGATTGCCCTGCTTTATGAATGTGTTTATAATGTACACTACTCAAAAAATAAACTACTGTAAACACTAAAATAACACATCCTAGATCTCAATAAAAATAAAATATTTCAATTGAAAATCTTTATTTAGTAGATAGTGGAATGCGCTGAGAACAAAATAACATAATAATAATAATAATAATAATATCAAAATGTCAATCAAAATTATTACCCCATGGACTGTCTGGGTTTGGAATCATACTCAAAATAAAAGTGGAAAAACAAATAAAAGGCTGATCTAACTTTCTCAAGACAAGTTCAAAAGAGCCGTAGTAGTCTGTGATGCCTCCACCTGCCTGTATGACCGCCTAACAATGCCTGGGCATGCTCTTGATGAGGTGGCGGATGTTCTCTCCTACAGCCCCCTCTATGTCTCCTGATGTACTGTCCTGTCTCCTGGCATCTGCTTCATGCTCTGAAAACTGTGCTGACAGACACAGCAAAGCTTCATTTCACAGCTCGCATTGATGCCATTCTGAATGAGCTGCACTACCTGAGCAACTTTTGTGGGTTGTAGACACCGCCTCATGCTACCTTTATGGTAAGATAACTGAAAAATTGCAAAAGTGAGCAAAACATCAGCCAGAAGGGATGAGAATAAAGAAAAGGTCTGTGGTCACCACCTGCAAAAGCACTCCTTTATAGGGGTTGTCTTGCTAAGTGCCTCTCATTTCTACCTGTTGTCTGTTCAATTTGCATAACAGCAAGTGAAATTGATTCGCAATCAGTGTTGCTTCCTAACTGGACAGGTTGAATTCACAGAAGTGTGGGTGACTTGGAGTTACATTGTGCTGTTTAAGTGTTCCTTTTTTAAGCAGTGTATTTTGAATGAATGTATTATTATAGAGTAAGGTTTGTGGCAATTAAAAATCTAATATGAATATGTGGAATAAATAAAGTGTGGGCTATGTCCACACGGTTTGCTTTCTTAAGTGAATTTATCAGTGGATTTTCCAAGAATACGATAAGGAAAACAGAGCCAAGTTTCATCTTTGTAGGTACCCAAACAGAGCTTTAAAGCAGCATAGATTTATAGTTTCATCTCATTATCTTTCTTCAATACGAGGGTGGGGGACGTTTCAGGCGCTGGGCAGATACACCCAGGAAGCCAATCCATTGCTGAGCACACAAACACACACACACACGCACGCATGCATGCACACACACACAGCTAATTCACCTTCAATCCATGGACTGTGGTAAAAAAACGGGACAACCCAAATAAAACCCATGCAAACGTGGAAAACCTGCAAACTCCAACCAGAATAGGATTTGAACCTGGATCGCCAGCACTGACAGGCAGAATTGCTAAGCAGTAAGCCAACACGCTGCTCTGATTCACAGTAACAGTTAATATTCATGTTTAAAATGTAATTCTGTTATTTATGTGGCTCACCTTGCCAAGTCCTATTCTTATTATGTTTCATAATACCATTGCAAAATGATCAGTTTCTTTGACTTTACTCTTTATAGGTATATGTTTAAATAAAATCAACATTGTTCTTTCATTCTATAAACTATTAACACCAAGTCTCAGAATTTTCAGACCAATATTTGGTCAAAATAACAAAAATAATGCAGTACTTTCAGCCCTCAAATGATGCAAAGAAAACAAGTTTATATTCATTTAGAAACAACACTAATGTTTTAACTCAAAAAGAGTTCATAAATCAGAATTTGGTGAAATAACCATGAATTTTAATCACAGCTATCATGAATCTTGGCATTCTTTCCACCAGTCTTTCAGACTGCTTTTGAGTGACCTTATGCCACTCCTGGCACAGAAATTCAAGCAGTTCATCTTTGTTTGATGGCTTGTGACTACCCATCTTCCTCTTGCACCCACTGGGAAATTTGGTGGAGGATCAGTGATGGTCTGGGGATGCTTCAACAAGTCCTGAATTGGGCAGGTTCATCTTTGCGAATGACAAATAAATCAAGCAACATACAAGGGTATTCTGGAAAAACATTTGCTTCTTTCTGGTCTGTTTGTTTCTCATGTTCCTCAACTCTGAGGACTGTTTTTTCCAGCAGGACAATGCTCCATGCCACACAGCTAGGTCAATTCATGTGTGGATGAAGGACCACCAATTCAAGACCCTGTCATGGCCAGCCCAATCTCCAAACCTGAACCCAATTGAAAACCTCTGGAATGTAATATAGAGGAAGATGGGTAGTCACAAACCGTGAAATAAAGCTGAACTTCTTGAATTTTTTACACCATGAGTGGCATAAGGTCACCCAAAGAAGTGTGAAAGACTGGTGGAAAGCATGTCAAGACTCTTCCTGAGTAAAATATTAGTATTGCTGTTTCTAAATGAATATGAACTTGTTTTCTTTGCATTATTTTCTGCAAATAAATACAAAATTTTGGCTTGGAATTTCGGAGACATGTCAGTAGTTTGTAAAATAAAAGAACAATGTTCATTTTACTCAAACATATACCAATAAAGTGTAAAATCACGGAAACTTAGAATTTTTCTGTGGTCTTTTCATTTTTTCCAAACCTGTAGATAAGACTGTGAATGTATAAATACCAAACATTTTTTTCTGCGACATTGTGGGTAATTGTTGCCTAATCACTCGAGTAAATATTCCATAAAAGCCATTGATGATGCCTCAGCAATGACGTTGGTATTATTTCCCAAAGTCTTGTATTACTTTAGCTAACACCCATGCCACTAGCTAACCATTAACAGCCAGTAAAAAGGCCAAGCCCTCGGCCCCTCGTTACCCTTCGGTTTCTATAAGCAAGACATTGTTAAATCTGCACTCTGAGCAAAGACGTGATTAAACCGAGCACGTCCAGCCAATGCTGGAGTTGCCGCTTATCACCTGATGTCATTTTATAGGTAGTTGAAACTACCTTTCTGTAAACAGTATAAAAATAACTGAGAGCTGTTCCTCTCAGCCAGACCAGGGTGCATGACAAAGCCACTGAAGACATTACTATGAGCACATCGCATGTTTTTGAATGTGCAAACTGTTTTTTGACAGGATTTTACGATTGCTGAAAAACTAAACTGTTCTTGGACACATTATTTTCATGACACTAACGAGGAATACAACTTCAGGAAATATAGTTTAAACCTACGCCATGACTTCTCTGGGTCTTGAGATACTAGGAATAAGCCTCTCGGTGTTCGGATGGATCCTTGGCATTATATGCTGTGCTCTCCCCATGTGGAAAGTCTCCGCATTTATTGGGAACAACATCATAACATCGCAGGTCTACTGGGAAGGTATTTGGATGAACTGCGTGTTTCAGAGCACTGGCCAGATGCAGTGTAAGGTCTACGACTCCATCCTAGCTCTCCCTCAGGATCTACAGGCAGCCAGAGCTCTGACAGTGGTGTCCATTATTGTGAGTGTCCTGGCACTTTTGATTTCCATCGTCGGTGCCAGATGCACCAACTGCATCGAGGGTGAAGCAACTAAAGCTCGTGTGATGATCGTTTCCGGCGTTATTTTTATAATAGCTGCAGTATTGCAACTTATACCAGTGTCCTGGACAGCCAATACCATTATTCGGGACTTCTACAGTCCAGTGGTGCCTGAGGCAAAGAAGATGGAGATTGGTGCCTCATTGTATGTGGGTTGGGGTGCCGCAGCCATGTTATTGATTGGAGGCTCTATTCTGTGCTGTAGCTGTCCACCGACTGAAAAAACTTCAAAGTATATGCCAGCCAACCGTGTAACTTATTCAACCAACCGTTCAATAGCTACCAGCTCCTACAGCAGAAAGGACTATGTGTAATGACACTTGTCTGATGTGCCTCGGGGTGCGGAAATTCTTGTTGTGTAAGTCCCCCCAACTGTTTAGCCAGGAGTGCGTTCAAGCAGAACACACATTCCAACACTATTGTTTTTTTTCCCCAGTATATATTTTAAGTGGTTAAAGCAAAACCACTACAGCTCTATGTTCTACGCTATGCGTAGTCTATTTTCTATGTTTTTACAAGTGATTTAATATCAATATTATTACTTATTCCACTGATAATGTTATAATTACTAGTATAATCAACTTTAGAAAAGACCTCTTGTGAATTCTTTATGGTTTGACTATAAGCACATTTTAAAAACATCACTATTTACATGACATTATTTTAATATTTTCTTAGATTTAATCAACAGTAAATGTTAAATTTCTGTAAACCATAATAAGCAATTTACTGAAAACTATTTGTTATTACTTTTCTACAGGCTATATTTTATTTTATATGAATCCAGCATGTTAAATAAAATGTGGCAGAGTTATTTCAAAGTTTATATAAATAACTAATACATTTGCAAACAGCTTTTTTTTAAAAAGAAAAAATAAGAATTATTGATATCAATAAAATCCCTGTTCATATGTTTCCTCAGCAGGTTTTTTACTTAATGTCGCATGCGCTTTCAGCTACGACACCTCACACATTCATAATTATGTATACAGACTAATTTGAACTTCTTTTATTAAACATGGTGGATGGTGAATGGTGGGGTTGCCTCGCAGAAAGGTCCTGGGTTTCCAAGCAGGAAAGCTAGGGAGATTTTTTGTGTAACGTTTTCATCCTTTTATCATGTCTGGTTTCCTCTCAGATGTCTAGTTTCCTCCCCTCGTCCAAAGACATATTTGAAAATACTGCATTGGGTGTGTCTAGCTTTGTATTTACCCTGACCTGAAGATAAACTAAATGCTTTAGTTAAGCAACAAATAGATACAAAACCTAACATGGTGCCTTGGTGTGTTCCTCAGGTGTTTATTTGTAAGAAGGATATTTTAGGGGATTTTTTTTCCATTGGAACAGTCTAATTATACACATATGAAACATTTTATCCATACAGCTGCCTCAAGGAAATTAATCTCAGTTTAAAAGTGAATTTGAAATACAATGCACAATAAAGTAACTAAAGTCATTCCATTCATTCATTATCTTCTGATTAATCCTTTAATAGTGTTGAGGAGGGCTCCAGGAAAGAACATTTAGGGCACTGGGCAGATGGCAGCTACACCAAAGACAGTATGCCAATCTATATACACAATATAGATGCAATTAACAGCATCCAATTCACCTTAAATTTACGTTTTTGGACTGTGGAAGGAAACCCACGTGGGCAGAGGGAAAATTTGGAGACTTTAACAAAATTTTAACCTGGCTTCCTGATGTCGTGTGGCAAACGTGCTAAGCACTAAGCCAATTTGCTACCAGTTAACTAAATAATAATGCTAATTATTATTATCATTATACTATAGGGCATAGGTCGGCAACAGGTGGTCTGCGAGCCAGATGTGGCCCGGAAGCATGGCACATCTGGCCCGTGAGGTTGTTTGAAATATAATCATAGTGAAGACTCACTGACGTCACATTAAGAAAAAACATTACATTAAAAGGGTGCACTTTAGGAATCAAATGAAAAATTAATAAATAATTTTTTTTTTTTTAAATAGAGATTGATGTTGACGTATTTTCAGCTCAACATCATTGACTACATGGACCACTCGTGGCAGCCTTATTATATCGATCAATGCTGGGGATTCCCGGTTCGAATACCAATCTGGGTGGAGTTTCCATGTTTCTCCCGTTTTCTTTAGGTGGTCCGGTTCCCAACCGCAGTCCAAAAAACATGGATTTAAGGTGAAGTGAATGCTCTAAATTGCCCCCATAGTGTGTGCAATAAACTGGGGTCATGTCCTGGGTGTATCTGACCAGCGCCCGAGACATTCTACCCTGGATGAGCATAGGGAAACCCCCCATTCATTCAATAAATGCATGAATGAATATGTAGTATACAAGTGAATTAAAACGTGTTTTCTGGAACAAATTTCACACAACGTATAATGAATTGTGCAGTTTTTTCTGCTAGGGATGAACCTGTAACATTTCTACATATTTATTTTTGATTAAATGATAAACGCGTGTTGCCTTTCCAGGAGCTTGTCACCTTTGTTTATACACTAAATATATAGACTTGCAGCACGTGTTCAGAAACCTGGTACTGAATACGCAAGCTTGTACTTGTTTTCTGGTGAATCTTCATCTGTGCATGCCGTCTGTTTAACAAAACACATTTCAAGGTCAAAACAGGTTGTTCCTGCCATTTCATTTGTAGTGTATACAAACCTGATATAAGTATAAATTAATGCTTACTTAACAGGTTTAATCACTTTTGAAAAATACCCTTTTTTAAATTTGTTAACAGATACAGTGACAACTACACAAGTTACAACAGATGTATTATTATTATTATGATTTTAGGCATATCAATGCTGTTTATCATTACATTATTATTACTTCCATTACTTTAACTACTACTGTACTAATAACAATTAAAATCTTTATTTTCTAATTTTCTTATCCAGTTGACAGCACATGAGTGCTGAAGTCTAACCCAGCAATTTAAAGCAAATTGTCGAAAAACACAAGACATATCACCAGCCCATTGCAGAAGAAATGACAGAACCATGTAACTACTGTATTAGCAGGTTTCGTAATGTGAAATGAAATTAGAACTTTCGAAAGAAACCAACACTACTGAAAATGCAAAAGAAAAGAAATGAAAAAATGCAAACATAACACTAACAGGACTTTGCTTGTTCTGCTTGGGAAGCTGATTACAAAAAAAAAATCTCTATATCTATAAATGCCAAAACCCTCACTGACCCTCACAAAACATCACTAATTCTTCCACTTACCGATTACAGTAATGCTGAAATTTGGCATTGACTCCTTAGAAAAACTAAGTCCTTCTCAACCTATATTCGATGGTTCGTTTAATATTTCCATTGAACTCAAGACGTGTCACATTAATGTCTTCCTGAATACCTATAATGCCAAGGAATCACTTGACATTGTGACTCCCCATCATGTCCTTGAAAAAACGGGTTCTTACTTTCCTACATTTAGTTGTTTGTTCACTATCGCCATCAAACGCAACATCTTGGATGGATTGGGGTCTTAACAAGTAGTTACAAATTTAAAACTTGGCTCTGTCTTTCCTTAATGTGTCCTTGGAAAACCCACTGATAAATTCACATAAAAAAGCAACCACGTGGACAGATTTCATATTTTGTATTGCCACAAATCTTACACTATAATATGTCTATTTGAAATATTTAAACATATGAAGCATCATCCTTTCAAAAACAATTGCCTTTCAACTTTTACGTTGTTTTCAAGTTCTCCACCGTAGCGCAACATGGGTAATCCGCTAGTTAAAATAAAGATAAATCTATTTTGCTCACTGTACTAAAATAAAGAGGAATTTGTCCTCTACATTTAACCCATTTGTGCAGTAAAACACACACATACACATTCACACACACTGGTGAAGTGAGCACACGTGCCCAGAGTGATGGGCAGTCTTGTATACAGTGCCTTGCTCAAGGATTCTTTGGCCATAGAATCAAACCGGGTCCTTCTGGTGGCAAGGTTGATTTCCTTAACCACAAGCCTACAACTGCCCTATGACTAATTTATTTGATAATAAATAAAAAATAAAAAAAAAACCGAGTAATGGATATAAAGGAGCAAATTTAACATGTCTTTTTCTGAAAAGGTATAATAATAATAATAATATTACATAATATCTGCATTCATTTATTCTCCTCCGCTTAATCCTGTACAAGGGAGCGCTTCCCCATGCCTATTCGGAAAGAACGTCTTGGGTGCTGAGCAAATACATGCAGAACAGAGCGCCAACCTTTAGAACATTCAATTTATCTTGAACTCACATTTTAGACTGTGGGAGGAAACCGGAGAACACGGGGAAAACATGGAAACCCAGATTGAGATTTGAACCAGGAATCCCCAGCGTTGAGAGGCGAACGTGCTAACCACTAAGACACCATGCCGCCCTAACATGTACATTAATAGATATATATCTGCAGACCTGACATTATCAGTTTAAGTAAACGGCATTGTATTACTTTCCTGAAACAGACTAATGTCAGCAGGTGTTATTTTGTATGAGCAACCTGCAGCCTCCTGCCTGATGATGTCATCACAGTAAGGCCTCCCCTCCTCCTCCCTCACCTGCTGCTTTGGGATTATAAAGGCACTTGTCACCACAGTATGAGCACTCTGCTACTAGATCAAGCTTCGTCTAAAAAGAGGTTGAACCAATTTAAAGGGTTATATTGCCTGTTCCAGAGCTCCTATAAGGATCCACTATGTCCATGGGAATGGAGATCGGGGGCATTGCCCTGGGTCTGTTGGGTTGGATTACGGCTATTATTACATGTGCTCTGCCTATGTGGAGGGTTTCAGCTTTTGTTGGAGCTAATATTGTCACAGCCCAGATCATCTGGGAGGGCATCTGGATGAATTGTGTGGTTCAGAGCACCGGACAGATGCAATGTAAAATTTATGACTCCATGCTGGCTCTAGCTCAGGACCTTCAGGCAGCCCGAGCCATGACCATCATCTCCATCATCCTGGGGGTGCTGGCTTTGATGATCTCCATTCTTGGGGCCAAGTGCACAAACTGCATCGAGGACGAAGCATCTAAAGCCAAGGTCATGATTGTTTCTGGGGTTTTATTCATCATCTCTGGGATACTTCAGCTCGTCCCTGTGGCCTGGTCTGCCAGCACCATCGTCCAAGACTTTTATAACCCATTGGTGGTCTCGGCTCAGCGCAGAGAGCTGGGCACATCACTTTACATCGGCTTTGCCGCCGCTGCCCTGCTCTTAATTGGAGGAGCTCTGCTGTGCTGCACCTGCCCACCTCGAGAGAGAAGATACCAGCCTCCGAAAAAAGTCTACTCTGCTCCACGTTCCACCAGTGGCTATGCCAAGGACTATGTTTGAACTGTTGATAAAAATGAATATTTGTCTTAAGAGCTTACAGAAGATGGAGATGCTTCTAAAAAAAAAAAAGACTCTGCTGCTGTTTATTTGTGCTTTGTGTGAAATGTGCATGCTATAATTTTTTGTTTAAAATAAATATTTGTCTCATGACCTCACAGATGATGAAGATGCATCTCTGAAGACTCCGAGATGAAGGGCTAGGCTGCTGTTCATAACTGCTTTATGCTGTGTACATGGTACAATGTGAAATGCAAATTGTTTTCTGGTATAATCTTTTTTTAATAAGTTTTATTTGCTGTAGTATTGTGGTTCTGTATATGAACTGACATTTCACTGTTATTTTTTTTTATACTCATTTGTCTAAAAAAAAAAAAAAAACCTTCTATACACTAGTTAATGTTTGTAACATATGACAGAAAGAAAAGTGAATGTTACTTGCACGGAGCCAAAAGGACGAGCTGCCTTTTTACATGTTTTTGCTTATGGAAATGAGGTCAGGTATAGAAACTCAACAATCTCACAACGATAACATCTAAGCTGACCTTTACTTTAAGTCTACTTTTGGATACAGTCTTTTAATAGGGGTGTGAGTGTATATTGAATTATGACTGAAATTCATAAAAAGTGTATATTTACTAAACGTTTTATTTTGAAGCTTAAATGTATTGTTTTTTGCTCTAAAATACTGTTTTGTTCTTTAATCCGAAATGACTCAGAATTGTGCAGAATTAA
Organism: Xyliphius kryptos; assembly: GCA_025769995.1. Lineage (NCBI taxonomy): Eukaryota > Metazoa > Chordata > Actinopteri > Siluriformes > Aspredinidae > Xyliphius > Xyliphius kryptos. Next base: position 1,340 of record JAOUQT010344319.1, on the reverse strand, counting down.
ACAGCCTTTATGGATATATAAACCTGAAGGGGAGGTTTGCTGCAACTGCCATTTGTATTGACTCTGTTGTTTAAAACCATAAAGGAAAAGACAGACCGCCAAGTGACCTAATGAATACAAACACAAAAGTCCTGGTTACACAAAGCATCAAAAAGCACTGCTGTTTGTCAGAGGTGGGTGTCTACAACAAATTAGACTAAGTCCTGAGAAACAAAGACTGAGAGACAATATAATGTATTTATTAAGGTGTTGTATATAAATAGGGACTGCTTAATAAAAGTCATTTTAATACCACGCATTTTGGATTTATTTCATTTTTTAACATTTTGTATCCTAAAAACTGTGTTAATTTTATTAGTAATTTTAATTTTAAAGAAATATAATTTAAATGAATGAGTTCTTATGCAGACAGACTGTACCCGTAATAAATCTTTCCCAACACTTTGAACAAGTTTCCAGTCATTCGGAACCAACACACTCGCCCAATCGTACCTTGAAAAATATATATCTTTATTTTAGAAATCCCAGAGCTCCCAGTGAAAACCTATATGGACAGAAAGAGCACATGCAAATGCCACACAAGCATCCGTGCCTGGGATTTAAACCTAAGCCTAGGACTTTAATGTTATAAAGTGAATGTGCGTTTCAGTGCACAACTGGGCCAAAAATATTTAGGGCGTTTCAGTTTCATTGCTTAAGATCATCTTCCGTTCCACACACTACCAAATAACCAAACTTTGACTGACTGACTGACCGACCGACCAACTTACTGCTTAAAAGTTTACGATCCCTTGCAAAATTTCCTCTTTTTGGAAAAAAAAAAGATATTTAGATACTTATCTAAACTAGAATGTTTGTGTGGGTGTGTGTGAGTGTGTATAAATGTGGTGTGCTAGGGCAGCAGCATCACTAATGCAGACAGGAATAAACTGGACAAATTCATTAGGAAAGCCAGCTCTGTGCTGAGGGAACCCTTAGACCCAGTGCAGGTAGTGGGAGATGGGAGGATGCTAAAAAACTAGCAACTCTTATGGACAACAAATTCCACCCCATGTACGAAACACTAATAGCACTGGACAGTACCTTGAGTGACCGGATGTGTCAGCCGAAGTGTGTTTAAGAGCGTTACCGCAGGTCCTTTATTTATGTAGTCTATGCTTCTGTGACTAACTGAAAACAGCGAATAGCACATCTCTGAAGGTATCATTCCTAATGGATCCTAATGAAAGAATTCATATAACATTAAAGAAACTGTTTCTTGTGAAACGGTGGCCATGTTAGGAAAGAAATGGAAAAAGGGAGGCGGGGCTCCGTTGTGTCTCTCCCATGGTTGGAGGACT
>JAOUQT010344318.1:0-23380 GCA_025769995.1 Xyliphius kryptos | reverse complement strand
AAACTAAGTAAAATTATTTGTGGATGCTCTTTGTTTCATTTATACTGTTTTGCAATTATTATTCATTGCACAAAAATGAAAGTTTAATTAAACCGAATGTTTCCATCTTTATTATTTTGAATGATTGTAGAGTTGAACTTAAATTAGAAAATGTACAAAACAAAGCAGTTTTTTTTGTGAATGCTCTTTATTGAATGAACTTAATTTACAAACTGAAAATGAATAAAGTGATGATAGTCATTATACCAAAATGAAAGTTTAATTAGAACGGATGTTTCCATCTTTATCAATGGGCAGTCTGATGGATAGAGGCACATTCTGCATTGCCAGTGTCATCTGGTAAAGAAACATTAATGATAATTAATGACCAATCTGAATTCTTCAATCAGCAATGTTCATCATAAACTACTGTGTAGTTCTCACCCTTGGAAGCTTAGCAATGATGTTCAGTCTGTCTTGAGCTGGTAGAGCCAAAATGAGCTCAATCTCTCGGTCTTTGTTCTGAGCTCGGTTAGCTTCGATTCCGGTCAGTGGAGCAATTTTATAAATGTACTCAGTGGTTCTACAGCACAACAAGGACGGCAATGAAGAGTCTGTACATTTAGACACAAAACATTTGTGCACTTGACATTTTTATCATGTTTTACCTTCTGATGTCAGAAGAAAACTGATTCAGAAATTCTGGAAGTCTCTCCCACTCTAATTCCAAACGAGCAGCAGGATATTGCTCTTGCAGACCAGTCTCAGCCGTAATAACTGTAGAGTATTCCCGTCCTTCAACCTCTAGAGCGAACTTGGCCTAACCGAGGAAAATATGTTCTTAGTACGAGCTATAACGGTTTATTTCCAACATCCAAAATCAATTAGGTGAAGGTTAGAGTGGTCTAGAAGGAACCAGGTGTATGAAGCCGGACTTACGGAAACTTTGTGTCGGCTTGGCATTACAGCGTCAGCATATATTTGCCATTTGTTTTCAACACATTGCAGTACGATCTGAACTCTGGAAGTGGGTTGGTCCATGTAAGCAGCAAGCTGGTATTGCATTGTGCGGTCAGATCTTACGGCACGAACAATGATGGCAAACACAGGTGGAATATTGTCACCGAGCATCTTCACCTGCATCAGAAACATGCACCTCGAATCATTCTAACGGGAACTTTAACATCCTACTACAAGTATTCTGGGTAATTTGTCTTTGACCAGCCTTCAAACTGACGATGTCCTTTTACCTTTCTCTGGAAAGCTTCGATGCTGGAGGAACTGCTGGTTTTAGATGTTCCCTGTGGTGCCAAATGCTGAAACACGGCAGAAATATTAATATAGCCAAATCTAATACTTCAAACAATACCATAAACTGAAACAAGATGCTCTCATGTAGCTAAAGGCTTCATATTTGTTTGAGAAACATGATCTCATCAACAAGTTCATGAGTAAATTCGTTTCTATTAAAATTACCTGATTTTTATGGAACTTCATGAAAGGACCATACGTTTTGCTGCTCTGTAAGAAATACATGAATAACTTCTCAGACAAACACAATAAACACATTAGCAAAAAAAACGTTACCGTCTTTTACAATCAGATAAATATTTGTGTTAAATTCGTACTTTGGAGCCACTAGCTCTGGAAGAACTTGAATAGCTGCGGGAACTTCTACTGCTGGAACTCCTGTTTCTAGAATTTCTGCTGCTGCTGCTGGAACTCTTGCTGTTGCCCACACTCTTGCTTCTGCTGCTGCTGCTGCTGGAACCTTTGGCGTTGCCAACGTTCCTGCTTCTGCTGCTGCTGCTGGAACTTTTGCCGTTGCCCACACTCTTGCTTCTGCTGCTGCTGCTGCTACTCGTGCTGTTGGATGCTGAGGAGCTGGATGAGCTGGAGGTTCTGTTCTTCACCCCATCCTCCAGGATTTCTCTTAGTTTCATCAAGATGCCACTTTCTTTTGGATTTCTATTGTCGATGTTGCTGGAGTCTCTCTTCAGGCTCTCGGCAGCTTTCGAACCGAAATTGATTTCAAACTCCAGTCTTTGCAGAGAAGAGCTATCATCTGAATCAGAAATCCTCATGTTATTATTAAAAACATTATCAGTTGGACTAACTTTATATTTGGACCCCCTGAATCACCTTTTGCTGCTGAGATACGAGCTTTGTGCTGTCCAATGATGGCATACAGAGGATTTGAATCTAAAAAGGCAGCATTGTGGGACTCTACATCGATGCATCCCTTCGTACGAATGTAGGGAATGACCGCACACAGAGTCTTCTGAATGGAAGAAGGTATCCACCTCTGCTGAGCATCAGAGGAAGCTGAAGGGGCCAGAGAGCGCACCTTTTCAGAGTTGAGCTCTTCAATGTTTCTTGTTACAGCAACAGTCTCAAAGCTGATGAAAGAATAATCAGAATTTCATTCAATAATATCGGGGTAGTGAGGCATCCGCAGTCCAGTAAACAAACGAGCTACACGGTCTTATTTAACCTGCATGGTGAAGGAGTTTTCTCTTTCAATACCTGACGGCAGCAACATGGTCATTAGTAGTTACAGGCAGATACTCCAGCTTGACTTGGCCTTCTGGGAGATTAGCTTTGACTGTGACTTTTCCTGACAGAGTGGTGTGTACGTTTCCTCTTGCCATAACAGCAGCCTGCATCAAGTCAGTGTTCACTCCAATCACAGCAAACGTCTGCATGGCGACGCTGTAATCAAAACAAGAGCAATGTAAATGATCAGTTTAAGTTTTTGCCTCAGCTATGTACAATTTTAGAGTGATTTTGAGAATGTACCTTGGTCTGACTTCAGCCTGTAACTGGAAATCAGTCTTCTTTAACTGATCCAGAGTGACGGTCTCGGGCTGCTCAGGTAGAGCAGGAGTAGCTTTAGCTTGAACTAAAGTTAAAAAGTGTTTTTTTTTTTTTAGTTAAATGCATGCGTATAAAGCTAATGAGTAAAGGTCTTTGGAGAAAACCTCACCATTGATGGCAGCAGCAGCAACGGCAGCCGTGTAATAACTAAGTTCCATTGGGACACCAACACAAGTAGGGAAAATGCGGCGCACCTCGGCTGCTAGCAGAGGCTTGGTGTACTGGATGGCAATGCCAGATTGCAGAGCTTTAACAGTTTCCTTCAGCCATTCCCGAGCACGCTGTCCAGTAGTCATCTTTACATCAGACAATTATACACGATTAGACTAAAATATTTACATTTATTTCAGATGACGCTGATCTGCAGCCTGATAAAGTCAATGTGCTGATTTTAAACTATTATCAATGTAAACTGCTTTAAGAACTAAACATCTAAAAGTAATTCTCATTAATCACGTTCCTTTCTATTTGGATCCAAGATTAAAGTTCTAGTAGTGTTTGGTTCATTATGTATTTATATTTAATCTCTACCCCTGACAAATACATGTGTAAATTACCTGTCCTGCTTGTTCAATGATGACTTGCTCGATGAAGGTTTTGTCGATGTTGGCAAAAGCTATTTCCTGTCCGAGGACTTTGACAAAGATGGAAGCCATTGGTTGATTGGTTTGCCAAGACTTCCAGTCCATGAGCTGGAGAGTAATTGCAGGAATGAATGGAAGGCAGAGGAGCTGGAGCAGCTACGATGTGTAAGTCAATAACAATGTTTTTCTTAATCATTAACTGTAACCTACTGCTTTAATTGTACGCTGGATCCTGGTAAAGCGATCAGTATCGTCTCCAGAAGGAAGTTTACGTAGAGCTTCCTGTAGTCCTTCAGTTCTCACACCAACCTGGTGTTGATTACATTATAGCTTGTAATAAAGCATCGTAGCTGTATATATTCATCACTACACAACAGTGCAATATTGTACCTCAAGAACATCAGCAGCAGCACCAGCCAGGTAGGCACGGGCCTTCATTATGATTGCTCTGGGCATGATGCTGGCAGCATCATTGATCATGTACGCAGTACCAGCAGCACCAACCATGATGGGAGCTTCACACAGTGAAATGATAAAGAGTTAGTGGAGCAAGCGGAACATTTCTTAAAAACACATGAAGAATGTAAAGGAGATGAGATATTAAAACGTACAGATGTACAGGTCATAATGTTGAGCACTGCTGAAAAGATTGCTCAGTCTTTCCAGTTTGGGGCTCAACATCCTGATGGCAACATTAGCTGCAGCAGCTCTGTGAAACAAATCTAAATCAGTTACGCTGGCTTCGGTGGAAACGTCCAATAATCGAAGGGAAGTAAAAACCACGTGGTCTTACACATGAGCAAAATCGGGAGCCATGCTTCTGGTCAGAGACTTGATGTGAGAATAAGTAAAACTGACTACATGCTGGTTCTGCTCCTTCTCCAAAGCATTAGCAACAGTGGAGAGAAGAGCTGCTGATGGTTTGGTCTCAAACAGCACAATACAGGAAATCATACGCAGTTCTGGTTGAAGCTCCTTATCCATGTACAGCTGTAGAGCTATTGGTTGAACCTTTAACACGAAGAAGCACATGATTTAGTTTCTGAAAAAGAAAGAAGAGAAATTATTCATCAATCAATCGATCTCATACTAACCAGCTTTGGCTCCTTCTTAGCAATGTTCCTGAGAGCCAGGGTGGCATCAATTTGGACACTCAAGGGCAAAGAAGCGGCAGCGGATCCAAATCCGGGCAGGAGTTTCATGATGGGTTTAAGACTGGCAGGGTGACCTGCATTGCCCAAAACTTTAAGAGCCAGCGTGAGTTCAGAAATGTCCACCTTGGAAATGGCTTCAGCAATCAGATCATGTACGGGCTGGAGGTGGAAAAGGAAACTTAGACTTCAGCATAATCAGTTATTTATCTTTACTATCTATACTCTACCAGTACTATCAATAATAAATCGTTTCTTTTCATTATTAGTACTTTTTTTTTGTACCGCATTATTAAGAGTTTCACCTTCAGATACTCAGAAGAACAGGAATGAACTTCAGAACAATGTCTTGCAATCATGGATCCATAACCAAGCATGATCATCTCCCGCAGCACTGGGTTACTCCTGACTTTGGGGTGATTTACCAGTTCCTGTTTGATGAAGCAGAAGTTAAAAATGATCACCGCATGAATGATTTCATCTTCAGCTGAACTTTGATTTTGATCGTTTGGAAGTTCTACTCACAGCAGTCTGGCGGATGGCTTCAGGCTCAGCATTAACAGTGTGCAAAGCAACCAGGAGCACCTGGGTCAGTTCAGGGATGGTGAGCTCATCTGCTAAAAACTTCTCCTTGATGAACCGTAAAGCTGCTGGTGTTCCCACAGCAGGAAGAGCATCCAGAAGCCAGCGCCTGTGTGAAGAAGCAGATTAGAAATGCAGCAAGACTTTAGCTCTGTGAAAATGTAGAAGTTAAATGTACCTGTCCACGGGTTTGGACTTGCACTGAGACCAGATGGCCTCAATATTTTCATAGGTCGCAAAACGCATGAGCTGGACAAGCTGAACGAACTTAAGAGGAGCATCTTCATGAACCATCTCCATGTTGTTCTCCACCAGATGCTTCAACACCTCCATAATCTGATCAAAGACAAACACGATTGCAATGCAGTTTCTTACAATAGTTTTAACATCTTTACTTTACTTCAGATTTAACGATCAGTGTTAGAATATGGAATGTGCACTGTACTGATCATAAAGATACCTGCTTCTGTGGATCATCGATCTTCAGCAGGTGGAGGGGAGTCTGGAGAATCTCAGTAGCAAACTCATACTGCAGAGAGCCACGAGCCAGATATTCACCAGAAGCCGGAGCAATCTGGTTGTTCTGCACCTCCAGGAAGTCCAGAGTTTGTCTGAAATATCACGTAACTAGATTAGGCATTCAAAATGAGATAGGTGAACCATAATGTGAAAATAACCCAATGTCTTCTAAAATATGGAAGATGGGATCATACTTGGCTTTCATTTGAGCTGCTCCGGTGATTGTGTTGATGGCTGAGAACTGATGAACCTCATCCACTTCGGCTTTAGAAATCAGAGCTCCAGTTTCAGTGGGCTTCATGATGTAGTTGAAAGCAGCAGTTCGAGTCAGACTCTTCAGTCTCTGTGGTGATAATTAATACAGAAATCATCAATCTCAGTCCATTTATAATTGATTTTTAGGAAGAAGATTTGCTGACAGTTTCAACTTACATGCTGACATTCGTGACAGGTCTCAGTGTAAGATAAACCAATGTCCTTCATGATCCTCTCATGGCAGTTGGTCAAGTCTTTGGACTTCTTCACCACAATCTCATGGGTCTGTGCATCCTCGTTGATCATGTAGTGGGTCTTGCAAACTCCCTGAGTTCCAGCCTGAGAAGATGAAATGGATTCAGTCAAGAAGAACGCTCAGACCTGAGCATCATTACTAATGGACTGGAAATATGGAGGCCATTTATTACCTCATGCAGCTCATAGACATTCTGGGTCTTCTTGAGGTTCAGCTGAAGGATGTTGAGGATACCTCTGTGCACATTTAGAACAGTAGCAGAGACACCAGCAGGGGCAAATACCTTTCCCACTGCACCATTAACATACTCAAACTTGATGGGAATGGTAAGCTGAGTGTTCAGTGCTGAGGTGAGTTTTGTAGCCGGAGCAAACGAATCCTGAGGCCAGACGCCACTGAACTCAAAGAGCTGAGGATCCATGAGCTGAGGATTTCAAATCAGTTGCATTAAGTGGAAGTCACACTTGACCGTGTGTTTTCTGTTTGAATCATGCACTAAAGATTGAGCTCACCTTCAGCAGGTAGGTGTTCTGGGATACAGCACTGATCAGAACTTTGCTACTGACTTTCAAACCAGCTTTAGCCAGTTGCTCCTGTGGCAGACCACCCAACAGCAGACCCTCATACTTGTAAACAAAGGTCTTACCGGTAGAAAACTCTGGAACTGATTGAAATAGTTTACTGTAAGTTTAAATAAATTTTTAAAAAAACTATTTTTTAACTAACCATTCAATCACTGAACATTTACTTACCGAGGTTAATCTGATGACTTGCTAAATTAAATAAACCATAAAGAGAGGTTACATTACAAACGTATAATCTTCAATAACATCCATTTTTTCATATATAAAAGCTTTATTACAAAATGAAGTCAGGACTTACCCACAAGGGCCAGAGTCAGAGCGAGTACAACAGCTCTCATGGCTGGAGGCTTGTGATGGATCTACAGAACGACTGCCTTTTATTCGAGCATTTTTGCTGATTAAACAGATTTTTAACAATAAATGATTAACTTCTAGGTTCAGATTTACATAATGAAATTTGCTGATGTACCTTTTATTAAAAAAAAATAAATAAATTTAAGATAAGTTTAAGGTCAGGATAACTCGCCCTGCTGTCATGGTACAACAAAATCAATTTTCTGACCTAGTACTTAGTTAAAAATTACCTGTTATTTTTGCAATTTTTAAAAACATAGTTTAGTAAAGAAGAAAAAGTTTTTTATTTTTTAAATTTGTTTAAATGTGTAATATACAAGGGTTTGTATGAAAAATCATTATTAAAATATGGTTCAATACATTTTAATATTGCTTTATTGTTTATTGCATCACACTAATAAAAATACAGTTTTAAAAGGTTTGTGGGGAAAATACAGAAAATATTTAGGGATTGTACATCACATGTAGCATGTCACAAAAACAAATTTATGGCCCACGGACCCAGAGTAAACCTGTAACTTTTTAGGCAAACATATCAAATATCAAACATAATTCAGCATTGTTCATCATTAAAAGCATTAATATTGCATATATCCATCGGGTAGTTAAGGACTTATATTGGGTTTGAAAGTAAAGCATTTAAATACTAAACATGAATACATTTTTTTTTAACATACAATACATGCACCACCATCATGAATCTTAAAGCCATGAATTCCTAAAGTTACATTTTCATTTCTTTATATTTTCACCTTTTCGAAATAAGAAACCCTCTCAGATCAATAACAACAGGATTTTATTTACATTTGTTCAAGATCTCACCAGTTATTGATTCATTTCAACTTAATGTGAGGAAAAGAAGGAATGTTCTGGGTTACTTTGACCCGAGTCCAATCACTGTTCTGGGGTCAGCGGTTATGATAACAGTTTTATATTTACTTATTTCAGTTTTCGGTCACATGATACCACCTCATGTCCAGAACATTTTTGCTGACATCACAGATCGCTTAAGTAACTACTGTAATGAGGAAGTAATATTATGGGATATTTTTCTTTTTTTTGTTTCAGTCTATTATTTCAAATAATTTAACAGTTTTGTTATATTACAGGATGGCTACTAAAATATGCACCGAGTTTAGCAGCTTAACGTCAGCCGTTGCATTAAACACCCCTAGAAATAAGTGTTTAAGTAATAAAAAAATCCTAAAATTAATTTAAAGAAGAAACAAATCAATAAAACTGAACCTAGTGGTGAAAACAAGCTTTCATATTTACTGCATTGACCGGTGTAAATTAGGGATGGGTCATTATTTGTAAATATTTAAGTAGGTTTTAAATGAAAGAAATGATAAAGTATGTGGTTTTCTTTCTTTATGGGATTACAGTTTGAATACGTTCCCTGTTTTGTGATCACCTGAAGGTAAAGATGCCTAAATTTAGGAAAGTGGCAGTAATAAATCTGAAACTGTATGAGGCGTTCTACAGTTGTGCTTAATTTGTGGTCATTGTATTTTCTCGTAGATTCTGTTTTTGTTTAATACAGGTCCGAGTTCGGCTCTATATTTGTACCGCATCGCTCTCCTGTGCAGGACATGCCATTACAGCGTGATTCAATTCCAATAAACTTTTGCGTCTATAGGGCTGTCTGCCTGAGAGGCAGAACCTGAAAGTCCAGGGAAGCGGGCATCAGGCCGACCACTTCCGCGCCTCTGATCAGGAAAGGGAGCGCCAGTGGCCAGGGTCTGGGGCTTTCTCGCTGTGGAGAAAGAGACGCTTTCCCAGCTCTAATTAGCAGGGACCGATGGGGGGTTTTAGGAGGCTGGACGAAGCGCTTTGGCGGGTTCCACAGCAGGAGGCTCGCTCATTCTGTGCGTCGCCATTCCCGCAACCTCAAGTCTGGACAGTGTCTGTCTGGCCCAGCTGAGAGGCGCCGAGACCCCTGAGTGTAGAAGTCCTGCTGCTCGGTGAGGTGGCAAGTGGCAGCAGCCGTCCGGCTGAGCGATGACCTCTTTTGCGTGGTTCGAGCCCATGCACGCTACACAGAGAGGATGAGTATTCTTCGCTCCGATAAGGTCGCCACAGGCAGCCTCGCGATTGCAGTTTCTCGATGAGTGTGAAACCACCAGAAAGCACGTGCACCATAGGTAGGCCAAGGAAACCTGGGCATTGAGGGCAGGCGCCCAGTCTGTGACTGAAAAGCATAGTGTGGGCGGCCAAGACACAAAAACAGCTGAGCTGATTCAAATTCCTTTTGGCTTCACGCCCAGCAGGGGGTGTGTTTTGAAGAGGTTGGGTCCCCCTGAGGACAAATAAATGAAGCTTAGTCAGAATTCGATGGTGAGCCGGGGAACGGATGTGAGGCCTCACGGCGAAATGCGAAGTAAAGATAGAACACGCCCCCTCGGTTTTATATGCATGCTGGCGGAAGCGAGGCAGCCTCCCAGGTTTGGCCGGGTGTTCCTGTCTGTCTAGCCAGACTTGGTGCAATTGCATGCTTTGAACCCGGATGTCCCTCCAATAGGTGGCTCTCCAAACGAGAGGATGATCGAGAACCATTTCTTTCCTTATCTATACCTATAAACGCCGTTTAAACACACGTTCTTCACTAAATCCCCCACTTCCCGAGTACCTACAAGGCGGAAATCTTGCATCGTGATTCTCTGCCATATCCTTGAACAAACTAAGAATATCTTACCTTCCTATGTCGGCTGGTTCGTTTAATATCGGCATTGAACACAAGACCATGCCAGGGTCAGGTTTTCCTGAGCACCTACAAGGCTGATACTTGGCCTTGTGATTACCCAGAATGTCCTCGGAAAACGGGTTCTTACTACGTTCAATTGTCCGTTCGGGTTCTCCACTAATTATATACTTCTCAATAAGCACTGGATAACTTACAACCTACACATTCTATCTGTGTAATACAAGCCTGGAGCTATTCTTGTTATGCTCTCTATTTAGCCTTTTGCAGATCGACACAGATTATTATTACAGCATTTCACAGCTTGTCTTTAAACCTTTATATTTGTCTGGATTTCCCCCTAAATACAATGTTTATACGTTAGCTCCGCTGCTCACATACCACTCTCATCAATCCGCTGCCAGAGGTTTTTATCTGCAACCTGTCTGGCCTTTAAAAGAACAAACATGGAAGGCGTTTTTTAATTCGCAGGAAGACATAGTAATCAGACCATTTTCCTTCAACAATGTTTTTTAGGCTAAAAGGAAAAGAATCTCAGAAGTCTTGTATATTATAATGAATGAGAACAAACTCCACTTACTCGTCCATGCATTTAATGGCTTACAAGGAAACACTATGTTCTTTAAATGAACTTGCCTGCATTCTTGTGCAGATTAGAGAAGGACATGAATTTAAGACAGCATGCAATGCTCCTACTGGGCACTCATAAAACCAAGTAATGCTATCTGGGCTGAACAACTCTATTTCAGTCTTTAAACCTGTGGTTATTGATGTACTGGTGGATTTTGTTTGCTGCATTTTTTAATTTTGGTTTTGTATGTCTGAGGATCATTTGGCTGTCAAAAAAAAATGTAAGCTGCAGAACAAAGTTTAATGGGATTTCATAACTAAAGACGTCTAAATACACAAATTATGATTGTTAGCAAGTTAACTAACACAAGTGACTTCTGCTGTTTAACAGTGCAGGAACCAACAAACTTGAAATTGATTTAAATTGATTTTCTTGATATCTGATGTATGATGTGTATCATTAACATTCATTTCTGAATTAAAAGTTAAATTAAAAGTGAACAAAACTCACTATTTACATTTGTGTATGCTCTTGATGAGGTAACCCCTTTTTCTCACTCTTTAATTTCATAAATTTGTTATTTTATTCATTACACTAAAATGAAAGTTCAATTAGACCGAATGTTTCCATCTTTATTATTTTGAATGATTGTAGAGTTGAACTTAAATTAGAAAATGTACAAAACAAAGCAGTTTTTTTTGTGAATGCTCTTTATTGAATGAACTTAATTTACAAACTGAAAATGAATAAAGTGATGATAGTCATTATACCAAAATGAAAGTTTAATTAGAACGGATGTTTCCATCTTTATCAATGGGCAGTCTGATGGATAGAGGCACATTCTGCATTGCCAGTGTCATCTGGTAAAGAAACATTAATGATAATTAATGACCAATCTGAATTCTTCAATCAGCAATGTTCATCATAAACTACTGTGTAGTTCTCACCCTTGGAAGCTTAGCAATGATGTTCAGTCTGTCTTGAGCTGGTAGAGCCAAAATGAGCTCAATCTCTCGGTCTTTGTTCTGAGCTCGGTTAGCTTCGATTCCGGTCAGTGGAGCAATTTTATAAATGTACTCAGTGGTTCTACAGCACAACAAGGACGGCAATGAAGAGTCTGTACATTTAGACACAAAACATTTGTGCACTTGACATTTTTATCATGTTTTACCTTCTGATGTCAGAAGAAAACTGATTCAGAAATTCTGGAAGTCTCTCCCACTCTAATTCCAAACGAGCAGCAGGATATTGCTCTTGCAGACCAGTCTCAGCCGTAATAACTGTAGAGTATTCCCGTCCTTCAACCTCTAGAGCGAACTTGGCCTAACCGAGGAAAATATGTTCTTAGTACGAGCTATAACGGTTTATTTCCAACATCCAAAATCAATTAGGTGAAGGTTAGAGTGGTCTAGAAGGAACCAGGTGTATGAAGCCGGACTTACGGAAACTTTGTGTCGGCTTGGCATTACAGCGTCAGCATATATTTGCCATTTGTTTTCAACACATTGCAGTACGATCTGAACTCTGGAAGTGGGTTGGTCCATGTAAGCAGCAAGCTGGTATTGCATTGTGCGGTCAGATCTTACGGCACGAACAATGATGGCAAACACAGGTGGAATATTGTCACCGAGCATCTTCACCTGCATCAGAAACATGCACCTCGAATCATTCTAACGGGAACTTTAACATCCTACTACAAGTATTCTGGGTAATTTGTCTTTGACCAGCCTTCAAACTGACGATGTCCTTTTACCTTTCTCTGGAAAGCTTCGATGCTGGAGGAACTGCTGGTTTTAGATGTTCCCTGTGGTGCCAAATGCTGAAACACGGCAGAAATATTAATATAGCCAAATCTAATACTTCAAACAATACCATAAACTGAAACAAGATGCTCTCATGTAGCTAAAGGCTTCATATTTGTTTGAGAAACATGATCTCATCAACAAGTTCATGAGTAAATTCGTTTCTATTAAAATTACCTGATTTTTATGGAACTTCATGAAAGGACCATACGTTTTGCTGCTCTGTAAGAAATACATGAATAACTTCTCAGACAAACACAATAAACACATTAGCAAAAAAAACGTTACCGTCTTTTACAATCAGATAAATATTTGTGTTAAATTCGTACTTTGGAGCCACTAGCTCTGGAAGAACTTGAATAGCTGCGGGAACTTCTACTGCTGGAACTCCTGTTTCTAGAATTTCTGCTGCTGCTGCTGGAACTCTTGCTGTTGCCCACACTCTTGCTTCTGCTGCTGCTGCTGCTGGAACCTTTGGCGTTGCCAACGTTCCTGCTTCTGCTGCTGCTGCTGGAACTTTTGCCGTTGCCCACACTCTTGCTTCTGCTGCTGCTGCTGCTACTCGTGCTGTTGGATGCTGAGGAGCTGGATGAGCTGGAGGTTCTGTTCTTCACCCCATCCTCCAGGATTTCTCTTAGTTTCATCAAGATGCCACTTTCTTTTGGATTTCTATTGTCGATGTTGCTGGAGTCTCTCTTCAGGCTCTCGGCAGCTTTCGAACCGAAATTGATTTCAAACTCCAGTCTTTGCAGAGAAGAGCTATCATCTGAATCAGAAATCCTCATGTTATTATTAAAAACATTATCAGTTGGACTAACTTTATATTTGGACCCCCTGAATCACCTTTTGCTGCTGAGATACGAGCTTTGTGCTGTCCAATGATGGCATACAGAGGATTTGAATCTAAAAAGGCAGCATTGTGGGACTCTACATCGATGCATCCCTTCGTACGAATGTAGGGAATGACCGCACACAGAGTCTTCTGAATGGAAGAAGGTATCCACCTCTGCTGAGCATCAGAGGAAGCTGAAGGGGCCAGAGAGCGCACCTTTTCAGAGTTGAGCTCTTCAATGTTTCTTGTTACAGCAACAGTCTCAAAGCTGATGAAAGAATAATCAGAATTTCATTCAATAATATCGGGGTAGTGAGGCATCCGCAGTCCAGTAAACAAACGAGCTACACGGTCTTATTTAACCTGCATGGTGAAGGAGTTTTCTCTTTCAATACCTGACGGCAGCAACATGGTCATTAGTAGTTACAGGCAGATACTCCAGCTTGACTTGGCCTTCTGGGAGATTAGCTTTGACTGTGACTTTTCCTGACAGAGTGGTGTGTACGTTTCCTCTTGCCATAACAGCAGCCTGCATCAAGTCAGTGTTCACTCCAATCACAGCAAACGTCTGCATGGCGACGCTGTAATCAAAACAAGAGCAATGTAAATGATCAGTTTAAGTTTTTGCCTCAGCTATGTACAATTTTAGAGTGATTTTGAGAATGTACCTTGGTCTGACTTCAGCCTGTAACTGGAAATCAGTCTTCTTTAACTGATCCAGAGTGACGGTCTCGGGCTGCTCAGGTAGAGCAGGAGTAGCTTTAGCTTGAACTAAAGTTAAAAAGTGTTTTTTTTTTTTTAGTTAAATGCATGCGTATAAAGCTAATGAGTAAAGGTCTTTGGAGAAAACCTCACCATTGATGGCAGCAGCAGCAACGGCAGCCGTGTAATAACTAAGTTCCATTGGGACACCAACACAAGTAGGGAAAATGCGGCGCACCTCGGCTGCTAGCAGAGGCTTGGTGTACTGGATGGCAATGCCAGATTGCAGAGCTTTAACAGTTTCCTTCAGCCATTCCCGAGCACGCTGTCCAGTAGTCATCTTTACATCAGACAATTATACACGATTAGACTAAAATATTTACATTTATTTCAGATGACGCTGATCTGCAGCCTGATAAAGTCAATGTGCTGATTTTAAACTATTATCAATGTAAACTGCTTTAAGAACTAAACATCTAAAAGTAATTCTCATTAATCACGTTCCTTTCTATTTGGATCCAAGATTAAAGTTCTAGTAGTGTTTGGTTCATTATGTATTTATATTTAATCTCTACCCCTGACAAATACATGTGTAAATTACCTGTCCTGCTTGTTCAATGATGACTTGCTCGATGAAGGTTTTGTCGATGTTGGCAAAAGCTATTTCCTGTCCGAGGACTTTGACAAAGATGGAAGCCATTGGTTGATTGGTTTGCCAAGACTTCCAGTCCATGAGCTGGAGAGTAATTGCAGGAATGAATGGAAGGCAGAGGAGCTGGAGCAGCTACGATGTGTAAGTCAATAACAATGTTTTTCTTAATCATTAACTGTAACCTACTGCTTTAATTGTACGCTGGATCCTGGTAAAGCGATCAGTATCGTCTCCAGAAGGAAGTTTACGTAGAGCTTCCTGTAGTCCTTCAGTTCTCACACCAACCTGGTGTTGATTACATTATAGCTTGTAATAAAGCATCGTAGCTGTATATATTCATCACTACACAACAGTGCAATATTGTACCTCAAGAACATCAGCAGCAGCACCAGCCAGGTAGGCACGGGCCTTCATTATGATTGCTCTGGGCATGATGCTGGCAGCATCATTGATCATGTACGCAGTACCAGCAGCACCAACCATGATGGGAGCTTCACACAGTGAAATGATAAAGAGTTAGTGGAGCAAGCGGAACATTTCTTAAAAACACATGAAGAATGTAAAGGAGATGAGATATTAAAACGTACAGATGTACAGGTCATAATGTTGAGCACTGCTGAAAAGATTGCTCAGTCTTTCCAGTTTGGGGCTCAACATCCTGATGGCAACATTAGCTGCAGCAGCTCTGTGAAACAAATCTAAATCAGTTACGCTGGCTTCGGTGGAAACGTCCAATAATCGAAGGGAAGTAAAAACCACGTGGTCTTACACATGAGCAAAATCGGGAGCCATGCTTCTGGTCAGAGACTTGATGTGAGAATAAGTAAAACTGACTACATGCTGGTTCTGCTCCTTCTCCAAAGCATTAGCAACAGTGGAGAGAAGAGCTGCTGATGGTTTGGTCTCAAACAGCACAATACAGGAAATCATACGCAGTTCTGGTTGAAGCTCCTTATCCATGTACAGCTGTAGAGCTATTGGTTGAACCTTTAACACGAAGAAGCACATGATTTAGTTTCTGAAAAAGAAAGAAGAGAAATTATTCATCAATCAATCGATCTCATACTAACCAGCTTTGGCTCCTTCTTAGCAATGTTCCTGAGAGCCAGGGTGGCATCAATTTGGACACTCAAGGGCAAAGAAGCGGCAGCGGATCCAAATCCGGGCAGGAGTTTCATGATGGGTTTAAGACTGGCAGGGTGACCTGCATTGCCCAAAACTTTAAGAGCCAGCGTGAGTTCAGAAATGTCCACCTTGGAAATGGCTTCAGCAATCAGATCATGTACGGGCTGGAGGTGGAAAAGGAAACTTAGACTTCAGCATAATCAGTTATTTATCTTTACTATCTATACTCTACCAGTACTATCAATAATAAATCGTTTCTTTTCATTATTAGTACTTTTTTTTTGTACCGCATTATTAAGAGTTTCACCTTCAGATACTCAGAAGAACAGGAATGAACTTCAGAACAATGTCTTGCAATCATGGATCCATAACCAAGCATGATCATCTCCCGCAGCACTGGGTTACTCCTGACTTTGGGGTGATTTACCAGTTCCTGTTTGATGAAGCAGAAGTTAAAAATGATCACCGCATGAATGATTTCATCTTCAGCTGAACTTTGATTTTGATCGTTTGGAAGTTCTACTCACAGCAGTCTGGCGGATGGCTTCAGGCTCAGCATTAACAGTGTGCAAAGCAACCAGGAGCACCTGGGTCAGTTCAGGGATGGTGAGCTCATCTGCTAAAAACTTCTCCTTGATGAACCGTAAAGCTGCTGGTGTTCCCACAGCAGGAAGAGCATCCAGAAGCCAGCGCCTGTGTGAAGAAGCAGATTAGAAATGCAGCAAGACTTTAGCTCTGTGAAAATGTAGAAGTTAAATGTACCTGTCCACGGGTTTGGACTTGCACTGAGACCAGATGGCCTCAATATTTTCATAGGTCGCAAAACGCATGAGCTGGACAAGCTGAACGAACTTAAGAGGAGCATCTTCATGAACCATCTCCATGTTGTTCTCCACCAGATGCTTCAACACCTCCATAATCTGATCAAAGACAAACACGATTGCAATGCAGTTTCTTACAATAGTTTTAACATCTTTACTTTACTTCAGATTTAACGATCAGTGTTAGAATATGGAATGTGCACTGTACTGATCATAAAGATACCTGCTTCTGTGGATCATCGATCTTCAGCAGGTGGAGGGGAGTCTGGAGAATCTCAGTAGCAAACTCATACTGCAGAGAGCCACGAGCCAGATATTCACCAGAAGCCGGAGCAATCTGGTTGTTCTGCACCTCCAGGAAGTCCAGAGTTTGTCTGAAATATCACGTAACTAGATTAGGCATTCAAAATGAGATAGGTGAACCATAATGTGAAAATAACCCAATGTCTTCTAAAATATGGAAGATGGGATCATACTTGGCTTTCATTTGAGCTGCTCCGGTGATTGTGTTGATGGCTGAGAACTGATGAACCTCATCCACTTCGGCTTTAGAAATCAGAGCTCCAGTTTCAGTGGGCTTCATGATGTAGTTGAAAGCAGCAGTTCGAGTCAGACTCTTCAGTCTCTGTGGTGATAATTAATACAGAAATCATCAATCTCAGTCCATTTATAATTGATTTTTAGGAAGAAGATTTGCTGACAGTTTCAACTTACATGCTGACATTCGTGACAGGTCTCAGTGTAAGATAAACCAATGTCCTTCATGATCCTCTCATGGCAGTTGGTCAAGTCTTTGGACTTCTTCACCACAATCTCATGGGTCTGTGCATCCTCGTTGATCATGTAGTGGGTCTTGCAAACTCCCTGAGTTCCAGCCTGAGAAGATGAAATGGATTCAGTCAAGAAGAACGCTCAGACCTGAGCATCATTACTAATGGACTGGAAATATGGAGGCCATTTATTACCTCATGCAGCTCATAGACATTCTGGGTCTTCTTGAGGTTCAGCTGAAGGATGTTGAGGATACCTCTGTGCACATTTAGAACAGTAGCAGAGACACCAGCAGGGGCAAATACCTTTCCCACTGCACCATTAACATACTCAAACTTGATGGGAATGGTAAGCTGAGTGTTCAGTGCTGAGGTGAGTTTTGTAGCCGGAGCAAACGAATCCTGAGGCCAGACGCCACTGAACTCAAAGAGCTGAGGATCCATGAGCTGAGGATTTCAAATCAGTTGCATTAAGTGGAAGTCACACTTGACCGTGTGTTTTCTGTTTGAATCATGCACTAAAGATTGAGCTCACCTTCAGCAGGTAGGTGTTCTGGGATACAGCACTGATCAGAACTTTGCTACTGACTTTCAAACCAGCTTTAGCCAGTTGCTCCTGTGGCAGACCACCCAACAGCAGACCCTCATACTTGTAAACAAAGGTCTTACCGGTAGAAAACTCTGGAACTGATTGAAATAGTTTACTGTAAGTTTAAATAAATTTTTAAAAAAACTATTTTTTAACTAACCATTCAATCACTGAACATTTACTTACCGAGGTTAATCTGATGACTTGCTAAATTAAATAAACCATAAAGAGAGGTTACATTACAAACGTATAATCTTCAATAACATCCATTTTTTCATATATAAAAGCTTTATTACAAAATGAAGTCAGGACTTACCCACAAGGGCCAGAGTCAGAGCGAGTACAACAGCTCTCATGGCTGGAGGCTTGTGATGGATCTACAGAACGACTGCCTTTTATTCGAGCATTTTTGCTGATTAAACAGATTTTTAACAATAAATGATTAACTTCTAGGTTTAGTGTCTGATGTTTATGATCAAGTTTGATGAAGTAACTAAAGGTATTAGTTTTAGGTCGGGTTAACTCGCCCTGCTGTCATGGTACAACAAAATCAATATGTTGGTTAATGAGGTTCAAAACAAACTTAAATAAAAAAAAAAAAATCCACAATATTAGATTTTTAATACACAAGAGGATAACTGCTCTGACAGGCTGTTTAGAACCTCTTGAATGTTTAAGAAAATTAGTTTTTGTGTTCTTTTCTGAATTTTCCATAGATAGAAACGATGTAGAACTGTTAACCAAATAAGACTGAGACACTGTAAACTAAAAACACCACAACACAAAACTTTAAAGGGCAGGAATAAAGTTATCACATTTAACTAAAAACAGACTTTGAGAGCAGAAATATAGAGTCTGTAGTATATAAGAAGTTTTATGGACTGAGGAAAATGGTAAAGTGTTAAAGTGTTGAGGAATAAAATATTCTGTTGATAATGCTAGTCCTGTAGTAGCCAACAATATTCACAAACAATAGTGTCTATTGCACAATTAATGTAAGTGTAGCAGTTGATTTGTAAAGAATACAAATGTTTGTATTAAAGACTATTTTTGTAGAGGCTTATTTTGCATATTATCAGCAACTCTCAGTCCTCTTCCTAAATCTCCTGGTACAGCCGGCAATCCAAGTTAAGGATGTTATTGGGCTGATTGGTTGTTAGGAAACGCTTGTTTAATTGTAATGCACAGCTAAAAAACATTGTACTAATAAGTGAGCATTAAAAGGAGCACAACATTCTGGGTTAGTTTAGTCTCTGCAGCATCAGAAGTTGTTGGTTTGTTTACAGACTCAAAATGTCCAGAAGTCTTTAGAGTTTTTACATAACTGTACATTTTTACTTTGTATATACTTTGCTGCCCACAAATTATATATATATATATATACACACACACACTCAGACTTTGGACAATGAAAGTGAAACCCCTGGTTTAGAGCACAATAATTGATTATTATGGTGTAGCGCCTTTTTTAGCGACCAATACAGCGTCCATTGGTCTTGAGAATGACATCTACAAGTCCTGCACAGTGATCAGAGGTATTTGAAGCCATTCTTGCAGGACAGTGGTCAGGTCTCTACGTGATGCTGGTGGATGAAAATGTTTCCTGACTCGCTCCTATAACCCCCCAAAGAGGCTGAATAACATTTAGATATCTAACCCTAACCCTGGTCCTCCCAAGGGATCCTCCTACAAATAACAT
This sequence comes from Xyliphius kryptos, assembly GCA_025769995.1. NCBI lineage: Eukaryota > Metazoa > Chordata > Actinopteri > Siluriformes > Aspredinidae > Xyliphius > Xyliphius kryptos. The sequence goes on along the minus strand of JAOUQT010344318.1, from coordinate 3,975 downwards.
CGTAACAGGGAGTTTTTTCTTGCCACTGTCGCTTCGGCTTGCTCTTTGGGGGTTTAGGCTTTGGACTCTGTGCTTTGTGACATCACGCGGTTGTAAAAAGCGCTATATGAATTACTTGATCTTAGATCTGGTGAGTGTGCAGGTCATGGGAGATGTTCAACTTCACTTTCATGATTATGGAAGCATCCTTTGAACTCTGCACCCAGAATATTGGGTGCATTGAGATATTTGTGCTCTTACCCTGCTAACTGAACCTTCTTCACACTCTGCTCTTATTGCTGCAATAATGAAGGCTGGCCACCAGGCGGCTTCAATTTATCCACGAAACCTCCCACACTAAAATGACAGGGGTTTCAGATTCATTGTCCATCCTGTGTGGGACAGGAAGAGAGACAGAGAGAGAGAGAGCAGTCAGCAGTAGACAAACAAGGCAATTCCAAGAAATCACTATATTCATCAGATTGATGTCATGACCTGGACTAGTGTGACCTGGAACCCTATTATCAGAACAACTTCATTTTTGTTCATTTCAATTATCTTCTAAATTGCAATTGTATATATTTGTAATAAAAATAAAGAAAACACATTATAAAACTTTCTTAAGCAATGAATAATATTAGCGCATTCATATGCTTTTTTTAAATTATATGAAACATGTTGTTTACATGTTAAATAAGAATGAAGGACTGCAAAATGTGTTTACAGAAAATGGTTCATTAAGGAGTGGGGGTTTTAATTAAGGAGTAAATATACTAAGCATTTTTTGTATATAGACTATATGTAGAAAATTTTACTGTTCATTATCATTTACAACTCATATACAATAATATACCACCACCAAGTTTTTTATTCTAAAAATATTCTGAGAACAGTCTTTTTAATGTTCGCATCTGGCTTCATGTTATTATTTTTTAGAAAACAAATGACCCGTCCTAAAAAACAAATACCAGTAACAAAAATATCAATAACTTCCTTTAACAGGAATAAAGCTTTAAAACATTTTATTACTTCAAACATTATTTTCTAACAACATTAAAAGATTTACTGGGGTATAAAGTTTCCAGAAAGATTTTGTGCACATTAAATACACATTACACATAAAATCCATAATAAACAACAATCAATCAATATGATTTTTACATTTATTTAACTCGGGTAAAAGACATTAATTTTACATAACATGACAGTCTGTCAGGAAAATATTAACAAAGACAGAATATAAATCCTGAGAGGCTGGAGATCTGAAAAAGGCCACCAAGTAAAGTCTTAACAGTTTTTATTAAGGTACCACCACACGCTGATCACACTCAGTATTTTAACCTGGTTACAGTAATGGGACAAAGCACATACTTCTGCAAACGTTTACACAACCAAGATAATAGATCAGCTCAAATCTGATCAGTGGTGAAGTTGAATTATCAGCCCACTACAACACAACAGTTTCAAAAGTACAACAAATGAACTTAACGGTGACGGCTTGGAGCTGATTTGCAGCACTATTTTTCTGGATGACTGAGCTGCTGTATGGCTGCATGTGAATACTGATTCCTGACTTAATTTTTTTTTATTTTTTTTATTGAAATAAAATACAATACAAATTAGACAAATTAAACAGTTGGGTGAAAACAGTTTTGATAAAAAAGAAAAAAAAAAAAAAAAAAAAGTAGTGCCACAGCAATATTATACAGTAATATGAATTATTTAGGAAATTAGAAAAAAAGAAAAGGTTTAAGGCCACAAAGAAAGACAGTCAAAAAGTGGTTTTTCAACCTAAGCACTAAGTGGCAGTGAAGTCACTAATACAATTTATTGATCATTGTTATCTTTGAACATGTATAAAATGTGAGTATAAAACACAATTGTGCCCAAATCCTTACAGTAGGAGAGTTAGAATGCGTGATTAATTACATATACGGAATGTAAAATGCCAGTGTATCACAAACAGAGACAATTGGTGTCGGTTTAGATTAAACTGAAAACTGTGTTTGAGATGTTTTAATTTCAGGTATGATTACACTCTGAAATCTAAAGTTTGCTGCATTTCTTTGGTTAACCTGTAGTGCGGTTTTACAATCATACTGCACAAGCATGATTTACATTAAAAAAAAGTGAAGTTCTAATGTGGCATCATGGAGTGTCGTACAGCATCCTCAAGAGACTTTCTAGTTACCAGTAGCCTGACGATGTCTTCGTGCTTTTTAGTTAGGCGCTTACGCGCCTGGTCATGTGTCACCATGGTCATATCCCAGCCATTTACCTGTTGCATGCAAGAAAAATTTAGTCACATCAGTTTACGTTTTAGGTTTAATTAGATTCAACAGAAAAAGTGGACATTTAAAGGTGTGATGGTGCCGGATTTGTTTCCAAAATAATAATTTTGTGAAACAAGAAACATTTCAGAGCACGGCACAATTTGTGCAAGTTTACAACACTTTGCTAAGACAAATCAGTATCTCTGAACAAGCAGATTGTGGTTTAGCAGTTTTATGGAAAAAGTTCTTTAAAAGAAAAATAATTAATACATTATCTTGCAATCTAAAATGTTTCTAACACAGCTGCAAAGATTTTTTTTATCAGTTGATTCAATTCAGACTGATTAAGGAGTAAAAAACATAAGCAAGTAGCGTCCTCTGGTGGTTGCTGTGATTATCAGCAGTGAGCAAGCTTCATGTGGAAAATCAAATTCCATTCACACAAAAAAATAGATTAAATGATTTTTTTTTGTCATGTTCGAATCCCATTTTGATTCTGCAGTTCATTAGATATTTTCTCATTTTTTTAATAGTCCAATGCAGACTAATATTTTTAAAACACTTCACTTAAACAGTCTGAGTTGGATGATTTTATGGCAAAAGTAAATAAAAAAACAGCAGCAGCAGTTTTGGATATGTGTTCAAAATAAACGTTAATAATATTGATTTCAGCAAAAACGGGCAAAACAAAGTAACCAAAACTCACCGCCATACCTGCATTATTTTGTCCCCAGTTATAAGTCCTGCGACTTCTGCTGGTCCTCCTTTACTCACACGCGTTACGTAGATGCCCTATAAACACAATATGTAGAACAGTAACTCAAAAACTGCATCAATAACACCCATGTTAAACACCTGTGTTAAAGTTAAACTCATCACCCAATAAAGTTGACTGAATTTCATCCCATGCTTAGGTCACGTTTTTATCATAATTTTTTTCAGAACAGCAGTCAAATGATGAATATCTGTAAATCTATCAGTAAGGTAGCATCAGGTTATTAGCACAAAAACTACAATATGGACATGGATTTTTATCCAGAGAATACATATATTTTTTTTTTTTGGCTAATAAACACCCAATGATTCCACAAACACTTTGATGGTTCATATTCAGACCACTGTAAAGCTCCTTTGGTACAATGAACAAGATTAAAAAGAGCTATATACATTTATAAACGTCAACTATTTTAAAAAAATGGTAACAGCTATGCAATTTAATGCAATTAATATTTTTGTAAATATGACAAAAGTGCCTTAAATCTGAAGAACAGGAAATGCTGATTCCCCCCCCCCCCCATTAATACATTAGTACAGCAAGTCTGTAGTGTGCATATAATACTGCCTACAAAACTAAAAGCATCAAACAAAACCTGACATACAAATTGTTTAATTATTACTATTGGCATCAGCAGCAAATAACAATCATGTAACTCATACAATTTATTAGGGGTGTCAATATTAATTGATGCATCGATTACACAGCCGGTGATTCGCTGCATTAGTATGTCTGCAGAAGTAATAATTAATGTGTTTTTAGTATGTGCTCGGATGTACACAATGTCTCCAAAGCTGTGGGTGGCGCTACAAACTTCCCTTAATCAAACAGGCTTTGTCATTTTCATCACATGTGGCATGTTATAAAAACGAAATTATGGCCCACGGACCCAGAATAACCCTGCAACTTAAAGCTGAAAATCAATGTGTACATTGTGTGTGTGTACAC